>VTPC01008158.1:7563-35017 GCA_011009095.1 Ignelater luminosus
AAAACGCACAAGTAATAACACTCATAACACAACGTTAAAAGTAAACTTAACCTCAAATACGATGACAATATTTAAGTCTAAAGAAGCACAAATGTGGTTAGTACTCACTTACAACATGGCTCGTTTTAAAACATCATAGTACAAATCTGTTAAGTGATTTTACTACAAATGAGGCAGGAATCTGTAAAGTAGAAGTACTTACAAGTGTCGAGTTGCGTTAGCAGTTCTAAAATTAACATTGCAGTAACCACATTTGTGCATATAAATATTTAGATAACAAAATACCCCTTGATGGCTGTAACCCATTTTGACCAAAAATTGTACTTAGCACATTTGTGCACTGGACCATTGATGTAATAAAGGTTTTTAAATAAAGAATTCAATAAAAAACATTTGGTGGCAAGACTTAATGGCATACCTTTACAAATTATATTATCTACAATGTAAGGGATTATTTTATAGATATACGATAGATTTCGAAATTGAGATTTGCTAAATTGTAGACCACAACACATAATGCAATCTAATGAAAGATGTAGAGAGACATTAGCATATATTATTTGAAAAGATCTGGAACTTTGACGATAAGCGACAAATAATAATGTTTCTTTAACATGTAGGGTGTCCCACAAACCGATAACAAGATTTTTTGTTTAAAAATACTGTTAGTTACTCTAATAAGTAGTTTTTTAAAATACAAGCTGTTCAGGTTTACAGATAGTAAACTTATTAGGCAGAAACATCTAAACAGTGGCAAATACGTAAGCTTTTGGGAGAATTTTGAATTTTGGATTTTTTTGTAATTTATCAGTGCTGCACTGCTACTTTTCTCATAACGTTAAGTGCATCGTTGTTTTCAAGATCACAATTCTATTGTTGGTACCCTCTTCAGAGACAGAAGTATAGGAGATTGCTGTGTTATTAAGGCAAATGAGCTTAGATTTTAACGCCAAACTTGCTTCAGGATTATATTTATACCATCATTCGCCAGAATTAAAAAAAAAAGTAGTTTGTAGTTGTGAATATTTATTAGACGGCATTGCAGTAACAATAGTGAATTACTGAAAAAAATATATGAAGAACAAGATTAATAAAAATTTCGTTGCAAATTGTGGATAAAACCGCACAAAATTAATTGCTTTAGCATCCAACCACCATCTAATTCAAATTCATTTTGGAATCCAAACTAAAATTCTCCTAAAACTTTCTGTATTTAGTGTAAAACAGCCGTAAATTACCTACTAAAACATGTTGTAAGCCTCATTTATCCCACACGTTGTTTCATAGTCTTGACATGGTATATACGGTTAATAACTTTGAAAAACTCCGTCCTAAATCGGATGCTCTATTACTTTTTAATGAGAATGTTAGGTAAACATGTTTATGAGATTAGATAAACTTATGTATAGCGAAGTCTGATAACTCAATGACTCAGAAGTTAGTTATTTCCACCTCAAATATTATTTATTCAAAGCTATGGAAATCAATAAGAACTAAATTGCCTCAAGAAAGCCTTTAATATCCAAAACCATATTAATTACGTATATTCCCTTGTCACCTTAAATGTAAACTGACGAGGTGTTTTTACAAAATTCCCCCACAAAGTTTATCTAATATGTTTATATTTGACTACTATACATAAAACATGAACTTTGAAAATATAATTTATTAGGTGTGGAGCATAATCATTCAAAATTCATAAACAAACTTTCTACGCCCACATAATAATACCAAGAAAAAGGTAAATCATGATTCGTACGACAACATAAAGAATAGAGGTGTAATATTAGTGAGCAGCAGATGCAGATAATGCTTTTTTAACGTCCTTTGGTTATGACTTATACAAAAGTAGACATTAGGAAAACTATTAAATTGATTTATTAATCTCTGACGGTAGCGCTATCTCATGTCAGGTAAGAATATATCCACACTAGATTCTGCAGCTTTTACGATGCACATATTCTATTTAATGAAGTTTAGTTTAGTGTTATGAGAAAAATTCATTAGTTATTGCGGATTTACCGATATTTCAGTTCAAACAATAAATTTATCAGATATAATGGAATCTTAAACAATAAAAATTGGTTTATGGAGGACTTAAACTTCCTTACGGAATTTTCTTATCCCTTTCTATTTGCAAAGAAAATTATTTTATTATTTGCTTCGAAACCAACTGACTTTATAAAATATAAAGCGTTTTCATCAGACGAGCTTGAAATGTCTTAAAGATTATTTAAATCTAAATCCTGCATTAAAATACCCTCTTTAAGGGTTTCCTTTAAAAGTGTAGCTTTTAGAGATCTTAGGGAATACTTTATTTATATTATTTTACTTTTTATTCATGGAATTTTAAGCAAAGTCAAGTAAGAATATCCTTTGCATGCGAATAGTTATTTCAGATTTTTCAGTTTAGTTACACTAGTCGGCAAGAGAAAATTAAATTTGTGTAACACGAAAGGATAGGGTAAACCGTAGTAAGAATTTGAAGTTGAAGAAAAAAATTACTTTATCCTTTGTGCTACAATATTTAATAGTGCTTGAGGTGAGACAGCCATTTATTATAAAACCACATTATTTAAAATTTGTTGCTGACAGTTTATTATTATACCTTGCTTCTGAAGCTGTTCTAAATAAACTAAAACTCTGTTTTCCTTGATATCACTTTCTCACGATCGAAGTGTGCTGATGAAATTCTTCACCACGCTCGTCATCAATCGCGGTGTTTTGTAGTTGTCAGGTTTATAATTTCCAAGAAAAATACAGATTTGAAGCTTTTCGTGTCCTAAATTCATATTATAAAGCAACACTGCTATTAAACTATGTTTTAGTGAATCAATCGTTTGAATTGTGATTCCGTCAGCCCATAAATGTTTGCAGTACAGTTTTTGTCCCTGTTTGCAGTCTGAATACTTGGTCAAAGTTCTAGAATCATAAACCCATTGTATCAATTGATTGAGCACATTGGAAATCAAAATCGTATTTGATATCATCTTGTTAAGACTAAAAATTTTGGCGATGTTTACTGAAATGAGACGTTTAGCAGAAGCTAAATTCATATATAGCAACTAATTATTATGTTTTGACTTTGACAAATAACCGGCACAGTAGCTGTAATACACAATTAATAATCTCTAATATGTTCTTTTGATTTTCTTTTATAGAAAGAGAAGGGGGCGGAGTTTTGGTTGGCCAAAATCTAACCCAGAATAAATTCGTTTATAGTCAAATATATGTCACATCAAGAAGGAAACAACTTTTTGTCTGTATAATGAAGTAAGACCCATTTTTTCTGGACACACAAAAATTAAAATAAATTTTAAGAAGATTAAACAGTCTGTCATGACGCTATTTCCTTCAGGTATGTTTTTACATTCTTGGACATCAACATCAGCAAGTTTTCGTTCTTATCTCGCTCATCACTGACTATTCCATTACTTTGATTTGTCTTTTCTTCAAGAAGTTTTTGGTTATGTTCGTAATATGTAGGGGGCATTACGACATGAACTCTTATCACATAGATACCATGTACTGATATTCAAAATATAATCTATACACATTGCCGCGTCTAAAGTCTCAGGAATTAGGACAAAATCAGTAATCATTTCGACTTAAACCATGATTGATCTACCTCCAAACTGCTCAACTTCCTGCACCTTGGTGACAGTACAACGACTCCGTCAGCGGCAAAGCTGCCAATTGATATGGTCGTGAGCAAACCTTAGTCCTGCTTCTATATGCTTCGTGGTCAATTGGACACCTTCACGAGATACCTGCATTTTTTCTTAAATCTCTCTCTAATTTTCTTGTCCCAATAATATGCCGGTCTCGACTGTTTGTTTTACGCTTAAAACCTTGCTCCATCATTTTGTTGCATTTTACTACAGTAAATTCAAGTTTGATGACAAAAAGTTTTAGTACCGACTAGGGAACTATCAGATCTGGAGTTTTGATATTTTGTTACTCCTGGTTGATTGCTGACTACTATCATATCACAACTCCTTTGACGTTATCTAAGTGTTTGTTGCAAAGTTCCGTAAACTGCTTGATTTTGACTTGCCTACCGCTTTTTTTATTTAGGCATTGCATCAGCCTTCTACATAGCAAGTTTCATCTAAATGAAAGAGTTAAATGCTTGATAACTCTTTTGTGAGCGTCAGCTTTAGAAACTTTCAGTAAACTTAATATTATTCCAAACCCATCCATCTCACAAACATCTTTACTAAATTGAATTAGACTTCAAAAACAAGGTAACTGGCTTTTCTTAAATTTCTGTCCGTATTAAAATTTTATAAAACTGTAATAACAAATTTTATTTTCATAACGTAAGAGTTTTTAATAACTTTAACGCTTTTGAACAGAATGTATGACAGTTTGTGGCAGGACGACCAAAGACCACCATTTTTTCGTGAAATTCGGATTTATTCTAAGTTATGAGGCGTAGCTAACCGTCTGTAATTTCCTTTTTCTCAGAACTTCCTAACGGACATTCATGCCTTGTGGAACTATTAGACTACTGCTTCCAATGCTCTATGGATAGTTTGATTACCAGACACATCCCGGAGCATGGAGTTGAAGGTTTCCTTCAGTCACTGTCTCACACGATCGTCTATCACCTTTATCTCGATCATAGCGCTCGTATGTGATGGTGAAGTCCTGAACTGTTCTGTTCATTAAAAACCAATACCTACATCTATGACCAGTTTTAATACAACCGCAATCACACCAACCAACCAGGACCTGCAAGATCAAGATTAACACACAACTTGCAGATCTACACACTAAGGAGTTATGTCACTACGACACCAAGAAATAGCACTGGCCAAAGAAAAATGTTTTCTACGTCCTTAAGCTTCTATGGAGTCAGACAACAACACTGAAAGACAAGACCAGACATTTCCCTGACATTCTGCGCGTATATAGAATTAGATTGTGTTAATCACTGGGCTGTTTTGTTTTAAAAGGTGGGTTTCATGTAACCAGAGACGTAACAGGATGCGTACGGACATGTTCTGTAAGTGGCTTTTTTATCTTTACCTTCTCTTCATGGTGCTTAACGTTTTGTGTCGATAGAAAATGCCGTACGAATGACGAAAAGCCAAAAATAATGAATTTACAAGAGATTTCAAAACTTTCTATCTCCGAGGTTCCTCCGGCCATTTTAACCTAAAAGTTAGGGAGATCTACACGCTAAATCTCATTATTAATTATGCAGAAGTAACGGCGCTAGAAGGGATGGAAGGGGAAAGAGCATCCCCCTAGGGTTTGAGATCATTTTGTAAAAATTTTGGATTTGCCTATACATAAGCCACTAAAATACATTTACAGCTAAATATCTGTCTTTCTAGTTTACACAGTAACCATGCCAGGGACGTATTTGCTCGGTTTTTATTTTTTTTGCGTTTTGCAAAGATCACCTGGTAGGAAAAAAGTACATGTATATATAACTTATTTTGTTTTTTGTTTTTCATTCCAAGGCGCATACGATGCTAGCAAGTACACTTTCCTAGCATCTTAGAGAACTACTCCAGAAAGGTCCAAAAGAGGACTAATTACATTTTTTCTTCCATCTCACCCCAAAGATAGGCCTCACACCATTGGTATCTACCTCAGCTTCTTGCCCTGATAATGCCATTTAGTGTAGAAAAAAGACCAACTCGATCGGAGTATAATTAACCGAGTCATGAATTTTTTAGGTGGGAATTGCGAAAGACAATGGAAAATGATGCAAAGCTAACCGAGATGTACATCCAGAATACAAATTTCATATACCACGTCAATAGGATCATTCGGACGGTTTTGGTGGGCGATGCAAGATTCGCAAAATGCCCGAACGGTGTTGGGAGGAGATTCGAGGTTTCTTGGTTTGCTACCGAAAATCCGTCTTCATTAGTGCGTAACACTCTCAAATCTACGTCAGCAAAACCCAGCTCCCCGTATCCCTTATAGTTTTCGAGCTATGAGCCCTCCTAAGTTTGACTTGTTGCGCCCGTCTAGCAACCGAACTGCAGGAAGTGGAAAATTGGTTCAATCGACATCGGGCGCAGGTAAAGACAATCAGTTGGGGAGTTAAATGCCGTTTTGATATTTTTGCAAAACCGCTACCCTAATCCCCATCACAGCGCTACTGGCCCAGATCGCGAGGACCTCACATAAGGTCCCAATCGTTTCTGTCTGTTTTCACCGCTAGATGTCAAGGTAAGCGAAGGCCCTAAAGCTACACCGATTATCAAAATTTGTTCAAGATCCGCCCATGCGTTCTCGAGTTGTTTCGTTTTGAAAAAGTACAAAATATCCAACTTTGACCCTCCCCCCTTTACTTCCCTTCTATTTGGAAATTAATGTAAAGCCGCCACACGATGACTCGTCTACGGCCGGTTCTAGTATTGTCGAAATAGCCGAGATGTCATAAAAATATTAAATTATTTTATTCTTATAGTGTCTAATGCTGAGAAAAATATAATAGATGAGAGTTTTATTATTTGTTTTTCTCAATTAGTTCTGTTTCTGACGCTTTTAGACGTAAACGCCAAATTTTTTATAACTCCAAATAAAGTTTTACTGATTTGTCTTGAATTGCCTTGCGAATCATTTAAATATGCTTCTAGATCATGTCTTATTAAATAATTTGAAAAACGCAATTTATATACAGTGAAATAGAATGAGCACCTAGTTTTCATTTCTCCAAGAAAATCGCTGATTGTGATGAACGTCTAAATAATGTTCTATTGCAAGCTTTATGATTTACGTTAAATTTAAGTTTTAAAACAAATACTGCGTGATAGTCACGACTGTTTAAAGTATGATTGCCTTAAAAAACAAGGGTGAACGTACAAGGAAAGTAGATTAATACTCTGGTTTACATTTGTGAAATCATTAGGAAACTTTAATGATGATTGTTTAGCTTTATAATCGACCACTAAAAATTTCTAAATACCTAATTGTGTTATAATCTTTCAGTGGTTGTGTTCTAATTTTATTTCCTTTATTTTTGTTGAAATCATGCTTTTGAATTAAACGTACACTCAGTAAGTTTTAAATTCTCCATTGACGTCATCATCCATTTCTCGTAAAATGTAAAAGCATTCCGTACGTATACAATGTATTCCTCTGTATTATTACTCGTTTTCCATTAAAAACATAAAAAAATCACACTATTTATATCATATAAGTCTTATTTTTAAAGTACTATAGGTATTATAAATAGAAACAACTTCATTGAAGTTGTTTTCAGAAAATATTTTGCTCTAATATTAAAAATTACATTTCCGAGGCAGTTCTAAAGTAAACATTATTAGTCGATGTTGTTACTGATTATTCTATTTGCTTACACTATTTACCAACACGCGAAACGCTAGGTAACATGTAAATACTTTTTGTGACTGTTTTTATTCATTGAGCACTGAAGTCTTTTTAAATATGCCCTCGTTTTTTGAATTTTTATTTTCTAAATATACCCCCATATGTTACAAGCTTGTCTAGCACTTTGATAATATAAAATTGGTGTTACGTAATGAAAATGAATTACTTACCCGATTTTAACTAATCTCTATATTCTAGAGGGCGTGCTATTTCATATCCTTTCCTAATATCCTTGTATCTAGTAGGATATCCTTTAAGATTAGTAATAAATTAACTAACAAAGGAAACAGTAGAGAAATTGGGGGATCTAAATTTGGGTGTTCATAACGAGAACCAAAATACTTCTGGTTAATGATTCTTGGAACTAACGCTCGTGTTTAACAGTAGTTGTCATTTATATTGAGTTAATTATGAAAATTACGTTTAATAATTATTAAAGTTTCTTGTGAACTGCAGAACAAATTAATATTGCGTTCAAAATTTATATCAACATGTTTCTCGAAATGAATTTCTAGCAGCCAAGATGTATTCTTTAATCTGACGCTATTACTGTGTAAAATGTATTCCGTGTGTTCAATAAACGTTAATTTACTCAGAATAACTTAACGTCTGTTAAATGTTCCGTATTGTAATTTATTATTATTACTGCAAATTAATTTATATATTTTCACGTGGTGTAACAGTGTTGGCGGACATTATAAATAATATTATGCTTCTAATTAATTTGTTTGAACAGCACAAGAACTGCCTTTGAGGATGT
Source organism: Ignelater luminosus (assembly GCA_011009095.1). Taxonomy (NCBI): domain Eukaryota; kingdom Metazoa; phylum Arthropoda; class Insecta; order Coleoptera; family Elateridae; genus Ignelater; species Ignelater luminosus. The sequence goes on from VTPC01008158.1 coordinate 15,683, forward strand.
AGGCAATGCAAATGTACGAGTAAAATTACAAACGTTAATTGAATCTTAATAAATATTTATCTTCTTAAAAGCCCAAAAATAAATAAAAAAAATACAGATGTAACAAACCGCGAGCTAAGAAGGAAAACAATTTCATTTAACTAACTTTGCAAAGAAATTCCTTATGGTAAATAAATTAACTAAACTGTGGTAATTTTGCTTTATATGTTAGCTTTGAATATGCTTAAAGAGAATTAAAGGAAAGTATAATGATAATTAATTATATAATAACATAATACATTAAAGTAGAACTACTTTTAATTCATTATAATAACATGCTTTTGTTTTTCAATGGATATTCTCACAATTTATTTAGGTGGCTGCATTTTGAGTTTTAAATAAAATTCAAGTATACTCTACAAACGTTCTATATGAAGATCCTAATTTAGAAGAACCTAATTCTTGAGAAGACAACAACAAGTACAATGCAAATCCGAAGTCCAATACATTGCCTGCAGGAAGAGAGAATGTAACAAAAAATAGCAACACCTGAATAGAATTATTGCAGATAAACAGCCTAATTGGGAATTTACTAGCCGTGTTGCAATAGTATTAAAAACTGCTAATTGGCAAGAGGTAAGTCATTACACATTACAAACAAGATCACAAAAAACGAAAACAAGCTTGTGACTTAGCGAAATTGAGATGGCAGAACATATTTTGTCTATCAATTGGGAAGATTTAAACCTTAAAAACGAAGACGTCAAAAATGCATTTTATACCCACTCATGTTCAACATCAACAGAAAAGGTTTCAATGAAAGGTGTACGAGATGATGAATGAAGTTGCAAAATTTTGTATGCAAAACAAAAACTTCTAAATTCTTGTTTTGCACGTATGATCTATTGCACCGTTTGCACGCAACGTAGAAAAGCCAATAGGAAGTTGTTAAGTTCAAGGATTATACAAACTGAAGTACTTTGCCTACCTCAGATATTATCTGCAATTTAGGGAACTGAAATATGCAGATCATAAACGATCTATAGGTATGACAAAGATTGCCGCTACAACAATCCTAAATAAAATATGAAAGAACTGTACACACCGCACTAAAAATCAGATCCACTTGAGATTTAATCTTATTTTTTCTTATACGAGGTACATAGAAACTACAGAATGTGAAAGTAAGAAGAATAAATGACTTTGGCGTGTGATGATAGATCAAAGATCGAAAGAAAACTGTCAACTATTATAATTAAATTTTGCCATTTTCAATTCAGATAACGTGAAGAACAAATGACAGCTTCAGGAGTTTACGACGACTTCCAGGAGAGGTAGAAAGATGGAACTAAAAACATAGATCTTAATAAGGTAAAAAAATCAATCGAGAAGAGATACCCATAACCGTTTGGAAAACTTGAATAATAGGAAGACAAAAAAGAGGAAACTCCAGACAAAAATGGAATGATGCAATAAGGAAGACGATGAAGCTAAAAGGTATATTATCGTCAAAAAGAGAAGAAAAAACAGTAAACAGGCAAGAGTGACGTTAATTGATCCAGTGACATAATGCTGTTAATCACAAGTGGTAAGTGACACACCAAACTCTGAGTTATAAAGTAATCTAAAACAGCAAATACTACTTTGACACCGGAAGGTATAACAGATTTATCAGAATCATCGCCATCTAAATCATGAAAGTACGTATACGATAATACTGTAAAAAAGGTACCAAAGTAATATACTAGGCCGGGTCGGCAACCCCCGGCTCGCGAGCCACATACGGCTCTTTGACCACGGAATGACAGAGATACTCACGTTTTCATTTCTTAATATATCTACTATTTAATAATACATTAGTAAATATTATTCTGTTTTCCCCCGTTTATTTACTTATTAAAACATTCCTTTTTTTTATTTCATTATTTCCAACCGAGTTATGTGTGGTAAATACAGTTTGCGCTGTCTGGTCAGCATTAGCACTCACAGAAGCAAAAAGTAGCTGGATGCAATCTTCAAATAATGTGACCGCGAAAGTTTTGCTATTTCTCATAAGATTGTTTTTGCAAAGCATGGATGGGAAATACGTAAAAAAGTGCGTTTTAAGTATGGCCAAACACCTCTACTCTGACTTCAAAAATAAAGAAGATGTTATTAAAAAAAATTAAAGACACTCCTCTATCCGCAAAAACTGCTCGAGACAGAACAATTAAGATAGGTAAGAATGTGAAAGATCAACAGATGAATTATATAAAAATCTGCATCTGTATTTTCTTTGACATGTGACGAGTCGTGTGACGTAAAGGACATCGCACAAGTTAGTCTTCTGGGACGGTATGTTTCCGATTACTGACTTTGCTACCACTTAAAGGACAAACTAGAGGTGAAGATATCTCTGCAGCAATTTTGGGATTTGTGACGGTTGCGGAAATTGACATCTATTGAAGAAGCATCCAGTATGACGGGTAAACCTAAAGACTTTGTTACCCTCTTCAAACAAAATGTGGAACATGATGTTTTTACGTTTCATTGTATTATTCATCAAGCAGCGCTATGCACGCAAACATTTCCCATCAAACTGGTAAAGATGATAGATTTGGTAGTAAAAAAGTCAACCTAATAATGGCAAAAGGACCTAATCATTGACAGTTTTGTGCTCTTCTCGAAGAAGTGAACAGTCAATATTCCGACTTTCTTTTGCACAATGAGCTTCGTTAGTTATTCAGAGGAGCAGTTTTCAAATATCTGCTTTATGCTTTGAACATATTAAGACCTTTTTAAGTCAAAATGAACACGAATATCCAGAGGTAAGTGATGAAGAATAGTTACAGAAATTTTATTTTGTCGTTGATATGACATCATTAAACTACCTCAATCAGAAGTTACAAGATAGAAGTAACACTGCAAATATACTTCTAGAAACCGTCTTTACCTTCGAACAACAACAACTACTATTGTTTGTGGAAGACTTGAAGAGTGGAAATCTGTTTCATTTCTAAACTTTAAGAAAACATCTGGAAACAACTGGAAATGTCATCTATAGTAAGTTGTTGCTGGCAGCAATTGCAAAAGTGCATGAATCATTTATTGATCGTTTCAAAGATTTCAAAGATGAAAAGTCCACTCTTTCGTTCTTGGCAAAATCACTTGTGGTGGATGTCAATCAAATAATTTTTTTGCTATTTTCAACAGTTAACAGAGCTCATTTTGAACTACAGTTAATAGACTTAAAAAGCAAAGATTTGTGATCTTTTACAAGTGGAACTAGAAAACCTGGAAAGAGAAAATGCGACGTTAACCATGAATCATAAATGGACTGAACTTTCCAACTGTCAAAAGGAGGGCCAATTAATTTTCAAAACATGAAATAGCCTTCAGGATTATTATCAACTCAAAATACCTAGCATTTGGAATTTTGACAATTTCTATGTCCACTTATTATACAAAAGTGAAAAATGATGGTAGGTTTAAGCACGAAGTTAACAGGGAAGAAACAAGTACTAGATAACGGAATATGGTTAATAAATTTCCAAATAAAAAATAAAATTGAAACAATAAAAACACATTTTATAAGAAAGAACATACATAAAGGTATATGAGAGATTCCGAATACAAAGAAAGTCGAGAAACTAAACAAACGTCAAATCTTACAGAGGTGTGGACTCAGCTCATTACGTGGTAAAGATAAATTTAAAACAAAATCTGTTCAAGGTAAGTAAAGACCAAGGGCGAAAGTAGAGGTGGAACAATTTGAAAAATCTAAAATAAAATGGAAATGCAATCAACTTGTATAAAAGCAAAAAAGTAATTGTACAACCTACAATGAAAGAAGAATGGGGAAGTTTTGAAAAGATACTAAAGGCCACAAGACCAAATATATGCAGAAAAATCTAACATAAAAGAAATGATCTGTGCAATCAAGAACACAAAAAAATATGTACAAAAGAAAAGCTAAAGAAGAAATGCTCCAAATTCTTCAAAGGAGAATAGCATGGGGTACCAAAATTGGAAAAAGAAAAGAACACACCAAAGATTAAATGAAAAGATAAACAAAATAATTAAGAAATGGAAACCAATGTAAAGGACAGAGATGGTAACTTGATAGGAAATAAAGAACAAATGTGAAAGAAATAAAAAGAGTAACGAAATACTGACTGAGGCAATATTGTCAGAAGAGAAAGTAGACAAAGACAGTACTGAAGAAAAAAAACAGAAAATGCAGAAAATTCTTTTTTTGGATTAACAACTCTCTTAGCAGAGAACATCTAATGTGAAGGAAAGATAATACACCAGAAATTGTATAAACTTAGAATGCCAGAAAAGTGGAGAAAGACAATAATTTATTATTGGGCATAACATAAAATAATAGCAATATTAATCAAACCAAAAATAGAGAAATATACAGAAAAGGAAATATTAAGGAAATCGAAACATTAAAACATGAACTGATAAAGAATCACGAATATGCGATATCAATATACTTACTTTGTACTGATATCCAAAGAAGTATGAATCTAGGGAATTTTAACCAACTTATTCGATTAACTAAAGTGGCATTGCATGTAACCTCTAGCAATTAATGATAATAAAATGTTAACAGTCAGAAGCATTCATAGTAAAAAAAAACCTGGGGCAAAACTAATAAAGAAATGCAAATTGAATAATTAAAGAAAAGCAAACTAACGGGAAGAATATACCAAAATACACCACTGCCTCCCACGCGCAGATAATCTGGTGCTGTTGCTCAAAAAGAATTAGTAAATAAAGTAGACATGGTAATAGGGGAAGACCAAAGACAGTTATTAGACCTATATGGTTATAAGACTTAAGTACTAAGTAAAAGTGTGAACCATTGAAACTACAGACCTGGAAAAGCAGATATCCAAGCAAAATTTTAGAGGAAAGAGACAGACCTGGACTGGGAACATACGATTACTGGAGAAGTATACAAACTAAATATACAGAAATACTTAGCAGAGATAATTTGGGTGCGTAAGTTGCAGTGATTGGGTCATCTAGGAAAGCTAGAATACGACAGACTGGTAAACACAATTGCATAGAAAACAGGCAGACCACAATACACATCGTTAGAGCTGATATTAGACTAGACCAAAATCTAGGACGTCGCATAACAAAATAGGTGCTGCACCGGGTCCAATCGTTAAATTTATTTCACATCATAACATGGATGCTAGAAAGGGTAGTAAGCTGAAGAAGTACAACGAAGAATAGAAGAAAATGAAAAGCTGTTTATACGGCATGGATATCAATGACCTGAAGACTTCATACATGCAGATACTAAAATTCTTTATAGGTAAGAATTATCAGGAAATGCAAAATATCTGCTGGTTGGTTATCATCAGAAGTAAATAGGGTATACAATCTTCTCAAGCATCTAAAAGGGGCTATATCCAAGAAAAAAGTTCATTACGATCTTCCTAGGAACAATAAAGTATACCTTCCTAGCCAGTACTCACAGTCGGCTTTAGACGTTAAACGTGATGAGGCGACTGTCTTCGAGTGCATCATCATAGGGGCCCAAAAATCAGTTTCAAGATTAATTTATTTTATATTGCCTGGAGGACTCAGAAATCTAATTTATTTAAGACACGTAAAGACTTATAGCAGCTTCTACAAGTACTCATAGTAAATGAATCGTACATGTTAACGTACAGTAAAAAAAAGAACAAGAAATTTTGTCCATGCCAATGTATTACTACTACATAAGTTGTTGCATTTTTCACATGCCTTCGTGTTGAAAGTAAGAGTGGCATCAAGTTTTATCAAAATTTACCGGAACTGTGCTAATTTCTATTCAAAGTATTTTTTGTTTTATAAAAGGAACACCATACGTATACAGGATGTTTAAAAAACTAGTACAACAAATTTTAAAGAATATTTAAGAATTCATACATTTAGAGATTCAACGATATTTTGCTTGTTTTCAGTGGAAGTACTTTACCATATAACCATCCATTGATATTCAAGTGAAAAACACATTAGTCGCACATACAGGGTGTCTAAAAGCTAGTACGATAATTTCAACCTCTCAGCTAGAAATATTAAAAGATTTCTTAACAACACAGTGAAGTCTAAATTGGCGCCAAAATTTGTATACTATCTAGTAAAACTTTATTGTATGCCTCTTTTAAAATCTAAAAGATGATATATATTTTGCTTTAGGCATGACATGTTGGTAGCCACTGTAATTTATTACTCATTTTCAAAATGTTTTTTATACACCATGTAAGGGCACAAATCATCTTGGTACACAAGGAACACCAAATAATCTAGCAATGGCGCTAATTGTAAAGTTTTGACTTACAGAGCAGTTAGAAATTTGTGACCAACTTATAATTTTCTAGTTATTAAAGAAAACTCATAAGTACAAATGCTTTTAAGTTTTCATAGTTTACTAACTTTTGGTTGCACTGTCGTTATGCAAAATTCAATCAGATCAAGTACTCAGCACAGCTATATTTAATGTTTCAGATTTAGGACGGGTGATAGAATAAAATTTATAGGTGAAAACACAAAAATCAAAAATAAAGAAAATGAAAAAATAAAGAAAGAACAAAATACTGATGTTAACCAATTAAGTACCATTACTAGAAATAATCAGAAATTTAAGTTAAGAATCTTTTAATTTAGCTAAAATCGGTTCACTGAAGCATATTTCACAAAAAAAATTCAAAATCGGATTTCTTGTATACTCTTTTCTGCTAGGACAGTGGTACTTCAGAGCACATAAAAGCACACAAAGGAGTAGATACAGATTTTACCAAAGATGGTAATAACAGTGATTGTATTACCCAGAAGGATTATGGGGCTGCAACCGTCCTCGATATTTTTCAAGAAAACTAGTCTATTAGCTCAATGAATCAAAGAAAATCGTTTTTCTCTAAATGTCCAGTAGTTTTTTCCAACCACTGGCAGAAGTGATTTGCCTACAGTTCATTAAGCTATTCACAAATTTCCGTCCAAAACAAATGTTTGAAACGGTGGCATCATATAGTCGTTATGCACGACGCATCACTGGTGAGATTACATTTGCTAATTTCTTTTGTACAAGAAGCATAACACTTTCATTGTTGCTTAATTTTCCCCAAATTATGAAACGGTGTTTTTCTATCTCTAATACGATACGCTAAACTGAAGAATTTCCCGGTACCTTTAACATGCAGGTCAATAAGTATGGCAAGTACTTTCTTTATATCATTCTATAATATGAGTTCATACAATTTTTTACTCTTTTCTTTTTCTTGCTCTATCTAAAAGTGACCTTATTCATTTGACAGAATCAATATCTACTAATGGTTATAAACATATTCCTATTCCATATTTTATAACTACCAGTTCTTTATGCTGATCAAACTGAGAATCGAAATTGTACAGATCTGATATTTACTTATTTTCTGGGTTATCTCAAAGGCGTACTTTTCCTATAAAGTCATACATACTTAGAACCAGTTTTTCAATATTGATTTTAGTGTTAGGAATAAACGCAGGCAATATGGATAGTAGATGGTGCTCAAATTGAAAAGAAAAATATACTGCAAATCATTTCTGACTGAATTTGGAAGAAAAGTTACCAAAATAAAAAGAAAAAACCATAGTGACATGGTTATTTAACATAGAGATGCAAAGACTCTTAAACCCAACGCATCAAAATTTGATTATGCCCACATCTTCTAGATTTTTCCAAAAGTTTTCCATTCTCATTCAGTGACTTGATTTCTTCCACACTAAAACTTGTAGATTGTTCATGCTATTTATCAAATATAAATCAATAATTTTGAGATGTAGTTCCAATGTAAATCAAAATCAAATTTTTGCAATTCTCTTGAAGATTTGATCATTTGTATCAAGGTGCAACAACACCAAGATACAGTTACACTTTGATCTCTTTTTTTATACGAAATTACGAATAACAAATCGGCAAGATGTGAACATCAACAAAAAAGTGTAACACATGTTGAAATTTGCAAATTAAAAAAATCTTTTACAGGTAAAAATAATTTTTGTGCTGTCCTATGCAAAAGAGACTAATACTTAATGGGTTAAGATAGCAGTGAATACAGTATCAGACTGAAAGACTGAAATGTAATGGAAAATTACTTTTGTGAAAAGGAGGTGTCTCGGATTTTGCTTGGTACTAACACCCTGCTCAAGGCTAATTATGAAACACTGACACAATACAAATTTTCCTGTCTAGGAAAAATCCTCTTGGTAAATAGCAAACTATATTGATCTATGGAATAGAATGTTAAAAACAGCATTTGTATAAACAAAACTTAAAACTAGAGAAGCAAAACCTATTGGGTATAAGATATTATTATTATTTAATAACTATTTACCAGTTTTTCTAATTTTTAACTCTAGCTAAGGATATAATGGTTTTTAAGACGTTTATATTTTATTTAACGGTACACATTTTTGATGTATTCTTTTGAGTAACCGCTACTGATTGATTTTATAAGTTTCGTATTTTACAAACTAAAATTTAAAACCTTGATCATATAATGTCAAATAACATAATATAGGTTGTCTCTAAACTGTAATCTTATAATTTTGCTCTTTCCTTTGTACTGTTTCAACTTTGAAATTGATGACATCCAACATCCTTTTTTTATGGGATGTATTACATTTTATTGAGAAAAACGCAATACGCTTTCTTATCCTTATTTGTCTGCTATGTTTATCTTTGTAGAACTATAATATACCAGCCTACTGTATTGTACACATATATACAACCAAAAGTATATATGTCTAGTCAACAAATTTCTCTCTTTATATTTTATCTAGATATCTTCCAGACTGATGGATCTAAAAATATATAGGAAAAAAGACAACACTAGTACATAACATTGTTGTAAAGTAAATACACAGATAAGACAGTTTCAAAAAAATTTGTACTAATTTATAGAAAAATGTACTGTATTATGAATGCCACTTTTACATTTTTCAGTTTTTATAGCGAAACAGAGGAACACAATACTTTTATTGGAATACAAGTGGAAGGTCCCTGTGGGCCATGTTTACGAGTACCGTATAAAGAATATAATGAATATTTCCCCATAAGAATAACTCTCGTATTCCATTTGCATTTAGTCATAAAATTTCCATCATCTAAAATAAACCACTGCTGCGGGACTATAACTAAACGTTACATAATTTTAATAAGCTAAGGGTATTTAACATCGTAGTAGTTTGTACTGTAATAAGGGTCGTAGGTACTCACAAAGCCAAAAGGTTAATTTTCTGAAAGCATCTAATATTCCAGTTAAAGTTTTACGATTGGAAACACCATGGACGGTAATAACGGTAATAATGTATAATACTACATAACACACATTTCTACATTTACGCTTATTTTTATACAGGTATTTATATTTTTATGTCTGCGGCAGTTGCAGACATGTAGGTTATGGAACCTTTATCAGATTTGATACGCAATATAACCACGTGTAATAAATATAAACAGCACGCACCAAAACTTCCTCGTACTCGCTCCCTTGTTGGTTATTTTACACACCTGAAAAAAAAAGAGAAAAGAATGAAAAGCACTTTACTTGAAATATAGGAAATGTGAAATTCAAGTCTCTTTTAAATTTTCTTTATGAAACGCGGTGTTAAAGCAGAACTCGCTTCATGTTTCCATGTGCGTTTCGGGTTTCTTTGAATGCCTGTCTTGCTCCATAAAGTTTAATGCAATTAAAAGTTGCCCGAGTTTAAAGAACTTTTGAAAATGAATCAGTTTTATGGGTAAAAACCTGAATTAGAGTACACGCGTGAGTGCTGTTGACGACGACAAAAGGTTAATCCTTGAACAAGAACGTTCCGATTGAATTTCCTAAACGAGGCCCTAAAATTCAGTGCCTGATGGCTGATGCCGCGGACACGATCTGCTAGGGTGTAACTATGCGTCGCACATACTTGGTGGTAACGGTGCGTGACTCGGAGGTCTCATTTGCCCGCACTGCGCCCGAATTACCTAAATGCTGTCCCATCCCAACCCACAGTGACCCAGTTAAAATGTGTACGGAACTAAATCGTGGATATTTCCCCCTCAAATAAAATTATTTTATTATGTTATTACCTTATATCCGTTAAGTTTTATGATATCGTTATGTGTGTATACGCAGAATGTATGGTTGTTTACATAAACTTCATAAACATTCGACCTGAATTAACCAATAAATAATGTTTATGCTATGTGTTATGCAAACTAAAATGTCTCTTATACAAGAAAAATTTTATTGGCAGCTTTTAATCATCTGCTTATATAAGAAATTCATTTTTAGCAAGCTACAGAGATGAATATAAACGGCTGTAACCGTAAAGTCAATAACCTCCTTTAAATATATTAAGCACTGACTTTTATATTATTAAGCAATAAAGTTGAAGCTCACGCAATTTAGATCAAGTAGTAGCATGGATATAGACAGTTTAGTACCGATTTATAGTACCGTAATTGCCAGTTAAGCACTTAAAAATCTTTTTTTATTTGATACTCGAAAAGCACGTGCTGTTAAGTAATAGATTGTTAAGTTTAACGAACTATAATTAAATTCTGACATTTTATGAAACTGAAAGGTACTATCATTTCTAATGAATGAGGAAGGCTGCTTAATATTCTCGTGAACATTTGAGGCTTAGCCCTTACAGCATTAACAGTTGAACCCTACAACGACACAAGTGATAGAACAGCGATAGCAAATGGTGAATGAACGTAGCAATGTTCTTTGCTAGCTGATCATTACTAGTAGTTAACGTAAAGATAGAAGATCAGATAATTAATCAACTGCTCTAAAATTATTTGCAGTAGATCTAATAAAAATAAAGTATTTGATGTTTTATAATAAACTATCACAGTCGACATTTTAAAATTCTAACTTAAGCTTAAGCTAAATAAATACCTTCTGAGAATTTTCATCCTAGTCATAAATAGTAAACAAAAGCCGTCACTGGAATATTATGCACTTTTTCATACACTAATTGTTTTCCAATAAATCAATTATAATCCGTGTCTGTGTGCAATTCCATGTATTACTTGCGTAATGCATGAAATGACACAAACCCAGTGCATATTAGAATAATTCTGAAGTTTTTCTGTCAATATTGATAACCAAGTGTCATTTTATGATGGTGCAATAAATATGTCATAGAAAGACCCACAAGAAATTGTCCCTATGCAGGCAACTCCAATTTGTATAATTGTGACTGTGGTAAATCTTTCAATACCACACCAAGGAAACGTTAAAGCTTTAGTAAGTCAGCCAGATGATCCATTCGGAAGTCTTCCATCTTTAATCGATTCATAAGATTCCAACGTACAAACTCAACCTGACACACAATCTTTCCAACAGGCAGAAATCAAAGTCCATCTTCTTGCTGAAAACCCTGCCTTCTTCCTGCATATGGGAAAGACCTCTTTGTTTGCTACATTCGCGACTGTTTAGACAATGAGCCGATTAGGATTTAGCCAAGCTCATTACTCATTCGATCAGCTTTGTCCGTTATAATCTCGAGCATGATAGCCATCGTTCTAACATTAGTCAACCACACGTTGTCAAAATCTGTTTAGGGCCCAATTAGCTGTCAATATTCTTAATGATAACGACTATTCTGTGAATAACAACTCTCCTTCTAAATATTATGAGATGGTGAAGAATTTGGTAAAAAGGTCTTTCAACCTTTCTTCATAGAAGAGATTTTCTGGGTAATTTGTAGGTTGCTTTATAATTCTCTGGCCGAGATTCACTGCAAGGCTTTGTAAGTTGGACGTTGTGTTACAAACAACACAATGATTCATCATCAAACATTGTCGAATCCAAATAAAACAATTAATACAACATAGTTATCTTAAAACAAAAAGACTTGATCTTGTGCCATATTTTACTATCCTAAGACTACTGAAAAGATTTTAATATCCATCCCAAAGTAATCTTAATACGAAGATACATACACCACAACTTCATGTATTAAAATAACTACGGATAAAATACTCATCAAAGAGATGCAATGCAGGGCGACTTCCTTTCAATTTTCCTATTTAATTTGATAAATGACAAACTATCATTCTTCAAAGTAAAGATTGAAGATAACAAATTGAGTAGAATAGTGATACCAAGATACCAGAATACACTGTCCCAGATCCAACAATTACTGACCCTTCCAAATGCACAATTTTATTTGTCAATGTAGTGCCTAAATATAAAAAACATTTATAGACTTTACTTTTATCATGTCCAAAAGGTAACCCTAAAACCATATTAAAAACTTATCCTGGTTAAACACTACCTCCTACCTAGAATGTTACCCAAATACCAATGATTAAAATTAATCCAGACAAGGTGATCCTAAATTCCGTGAATTTCTTTCTTGGTTTACCAAAAACTATTCCCGAAACAAAGAAAGAGGGGCTAGGTCTCAGGAGAATTAAATAAGTTGAGTTTGGTTACGCTTCACCCATATTTCGAGGCCATTTTTCCCAATGAGAGAGCCCAGGCATTCCTAAGGAATCTTAAGATCTGCTTAGTAAAAGAACAGCCACACCATAAAAGAGGTGAGAATTTACTAGTCTAACACTTTTCAGACTTCTTCTTTCGGCAATAAATTGCCACAGCTGGATCTCAAATCTCCCATGTTTCTAGAATAAAAAGAATTATATCAAAGCCCTTCATTTAAAAGGTAATGTTCTGTCAACCAGGAAGTCTTTATGTAATCGCAAAAAAGCCGCTTGGTACAGAGCAGAGTGTCAAATAACTGAATCCTTATCCCATTTTCTTCAAGCCTGTTCTCTATTTTATCTTGAACAAGGTGTCTTAGAAAACAAGAGAACAAGTATAGATGTAATAAATAAAGCCTATAAATAGCCACAGCTGAGTGCTATTCCATAAAAGTACATTTGGCAAAAGAAAAGTGGAAATTTCTAAAATACTTCAAAATGTCATTTATGGAACTTGTTTCTACAGTAATTATATTATTAGGTCTGATTGCTATAACACAAATGTTTTCAATTTTTTAAACCAGAAAGTTTTAAATTTGGACAACAGACGTTTATAGTGAGAGAGAAAAAGTAGGGGTAAGAAGTTATAATCAAAATAAAAACAAAATCTTATCACCAACAGTTCCACCCGATTTGCTTTGTTTTTCTTTTCTTTCATACTCAAAACAGAAAGTGAAACGTGTGGTGCGATATCTCCGAATTGGAAAGTGGAATCTTCATGTAAACGTTTTTCAATGTTTTTTAAATAACTATTTACAAAGACATTTTTGATGTTGTACATTACTGTTGTTGAAAAATCACAATTTGATGGCCTGTTCAATTGCCTACAAAAGAGTACCAATGTGTTATTCCCAAAAGACTTCATCTTCAGAACCATTAAAATACGAAACCAACTTAAATACGGTAGTTGTGTCAAAACAAATGATGATCGGTATATGTTTTGGATTTTACATAATTTTCAATAAAATTTGAAAATCAGAATTTCTTGATTTGGAGCCAGAAGGGACAAACCCTTATATTACCTTTCCTGAAGCGACGTGAAAATTTAGTACAACTCACCAAAGCCACTTCTGTATGTTCGAGATTCGAACTGTTAATTAGACAAAATCGGAAAGATCGAAAACTATTACATGCAAAATTAGTACAAAACCATTTTCTGGATCTGAATATCATCGTCCACAGCAAACAGGGTCTGTCGAAATATGATAGACATTTAAGAAAGCTTTTACTTGCAATTGAGCTTTAATGTAGTCTATTAGAACGAGCTTTTGTCTACATAGTCTCTCTATTCTGTAATAGATTGATCCATAAACACAGTAATCGTGATTTTCTGAAGTCATCTTTGCATTAACCTAATATACTTTGGAATATCTTGAAATAAAAATTTCTGATGGTTTTTCAAACGAAAATCACCGAAAAATGTAAAACATGCGTTTTGGGGTAAGCAAGTCAAAACTATGCACATCAACAATTCTGGCATAGAAAATGTGTGTTACACACTCGACTACCAGACTACTAGTACCAAGCGCACATATACCCGAACCTTAACAAAGCTACCATTGCCACTGGCATTAATTTGACTGTCATTTATGTATGCAAATAGACCGTTAGTGCCAAAGCTTTCTATACTTTTTTTGCTTCTTTAAAATTTAACTGATTTGGAGACATGAGCTAAAGTAAAGCAACAAAACTGCGTTTTCGTAGATTTCAATTTTGTCTCTGTTGATGGCTTTTCGGTTTACCACTGAAGAAGGTACTCTAATATGTCATCACTTGATAGTTTGATTGTTGTTTCACAAAACAAAATTAAAATTTGTTTGTTCCTCTGTAAAGTTAGAGCATGATAGAAGCTTTTGTACGACTGCTCATGTCGAAAGAGATAACTGTAGATACACTAAACTTAAAGAGCTCTATTGGGAATTATTTTCCATTATTTTGTCCAGTTTTACATTTAGTCTTTATGTATTAACATTGTAAAAAGTAAGTGTACTGCTTTCTTCATTCTTTTTCAAATTTAAATTTGCAAAAACTAAACGTCGAATCGAAGTGATTTTCAAGAAATTTTCAGTTAGAGATTTTCCTTCAAATATGTTAATCTTGAGTACGCGAGAGTTGAGAATGTTTTTACAACGATTTTTAAGAAAGTGTTAATTTTCTAGTAAGATTGTAACATCCTCCAGTTAATGATTATGCTTTCCACCCATGCCCGACGAGTTCATAACGATTCACGCAAAATAAGCACAGCACAGCCGAGTATTTAATTATTAAAGTGTTTTAGTTGTCAAAAGTACTTTTAGAATAGATACCACGATTATTTATTTAAAAACTAATCTTAGCAGACTTTCGAATACTTTACAGTACCTAATAAATATTGAGATACTTGATGTATGTAATTTGATTGTACAGAAATTAGACTCAGAAATAGTTTGTTTTAAATTTAGAAAAAACGTAAATTGATCACGTACGTATGTAAGTCGAAATAATTAGCTAAACATCAATTAAGTCAATAATTGATGGATTAGTCTACATTACCTTGTTTCGGTGCTGTAACTTCGTAAAATATTTTGATTAAATACTACAACGGTATTGGCATTTTCATAATTACAATTTAAAGTTGCCCCTTCAACATTTAATCTACGTAGTAATTAATTAATTTATTTATTACAAGCTAATTTGTTTGAATACTCACATTTTACCTCAAAACTGAAAAGTTCTAAACACATTTATCTGACTTTCAAGCACATATTTTGACCATCCGAATATTACTACGGAAAGTTATTTTTAAATTTTATTTCACTTTACAGTACATTGTCAATAAACAAACATTTGATGTTTACAGAACAATAATACACGGTATCAAATTGAAAAATACGAAGTTAAAATGAAAAATTAAAAAATGCTTGAATTCCGCTGATATTTCACAAACTGATTGGGAAAGACTCCACACAATATTTACCCACAATAACTTGGATATTTTAATTTCCATTTTTATTTATTTTTATTAGGATCTTGTTTGTAGGTAAATTTAGGATTTGAATAAGAAACACTCGAATTGTAATCAGTTCAGGAATCAGAAGGTATAAAGATGTTAGGCTATGGAAAAATACTATTTATTGATTTTGGTGCTTTTATCTTAGTTGAGAATTGTTCGCAAGTATTATCGTATTACTTAAATGCACGCGTACAAATTTTTAGTGGCGTAACAACAGTTTACGGACAAAGTGGAATCTTTACAGATGAAATTGAACTTTCCGCGAGACGTTTTATAAAACTTCTTTTATTTTTATGTTTCAATGGCACTTATGTAAACAAGTCAGAACAAGAACAGTCACACATAAGATCATTGCTATGAAAGCTGATATGACAAGGTTAAATGTAAGCGATGTATGATGTTCAACCACATCTTCGCTATTAGCTGGGTGGACACAGACCCCCGGAACCGGTGTGCCTTTTCCACCTGTTGACTAGGGGGAGAGGCGCGGGTGTTTTATTTCCCGTGCTTTCCTGGGTGTCCGTACTCCGAACGCGTCTCGGGCCGCGGCGTAAGTAGGTTTACGGCCCCGAAGTCCCCTTCACCACTGTTACCGTCTACTCCTAGCGGCCGCTACCGAGCTCTTCTACATCTGCTACCATCACCACCAGAATCGACATCGCCCGCGACAGTCAATGGATATCTAACCATATCCATTGCCCCTGTGGTGGTGCCCAGCACGGCCTTGTACAACTACCATCTCAACGTCATCATTAACTTGGGCACCAACAGCTGTACAGTAACGTACAACGGGGTCATTGACCTCAACAACCGTTTCTTCGCACTACACCGTCCAAGGGCTAATCCATCAAGACTAGGTCTTCAGATAACATCTGAATCTCCGGCAACAACCGACGCCCTTTCCCAACACCAGAAAATCCCAACAACGAAAATTCCCTTCAAGCCCCACCTACCAGGGACCGCCACCACCAACTTCGCTTCAGGTACAAATGCCAATCGCCGCCGAGCTCAACTATTACATCTGACGGGAAAACCCGGACGCCGCCGCGCCGGTTCTACAACATCCATGCTGCTAACGGCCCTCCACTCACCCCTTCATGCTACATCGTTCCAACGTCTGGTCAGGTGTCAATATACGGCAACAACGTACGTATTTTGCCTCGCTTCAATAAACCACATCCGCATGGCTAAAGAAGCTTTAGAAGGAAGCTTAGAACGGCCTCCCGCCTTCGGCGGAAAAAATAACGCTGACATCATTAAAAGAAATCAGTTCTAAACTAGACAAATGGTCTTGCCTACTTGTCTTTAATTAGATTTCTATAAATGTCGATAATTTGAAAGGAAATTTAATAAAGTCTTCTAAGGCCAATTAATATCAACAGAAACTCAAAGAGTACTCATTTTAGGTTTAATTAACACGTAGACTGCCGCCATTAAAGTTAAACCAAACTATCCATAGTAGCCACATTATATTTTTTACAGTTTATTATACCTTTTTACTTTTATAATGATTTATTTTGTATTTTTGATTTTCGTCGGAGAACATTTGTCACCCCTGGCCACAATAACTCAAAATTTCCACGGGGGCCGTGGAGGACAATTACTGTTCGGTAATGACGGTTAGTTTTACCTAGTCTTGCAATTTAAAACACCAAATCATTGCATAGTAGTTAGAGTGTCGTTCAGTGTTTTCTTTGGTTGTCATGAGGTTGTGAAAACCTAATTTATAAAACATGAGTTATGAAAAAAGCAAGAAAGACTGTTACAGCTGTGGAATGAAGTCCACGAGTGAATCAGATTTTGCACCAGACGCTAACAAGTACGAACCAGTTACGTCAAAAAACCGTACAAAAGTATCTAGTTGCAACGAACCATACTCAGTTAAATAAATGAAGTTTGATGGCTCAACCAACTCAGAAACTCATCGCATTCAGAAGCTACAAACTTCTACTTCCTCTTCGTCAAATAACAATAATAATGAGATTATTAAGCAAGTAATTGCACAGAATTTTAACTATGAAGATGCGAGTGATAAAGATGACATAAATCAGGAAAAAAGTATTTGGACTACCCTTGAATGATTTCTCATTTACCAAAAATAAATCAAGAATTCGCCTGCGCATATACAGGGTGAGTTTTTTCCGATGTTTAGTATGGGGATCTCGGAAACCAGCGGAGATAGAGAGACGATTAAATGGGGAAAGAATTGCAGCTTTACGAGCTTCACTTAATGAGTTTTTTGTTTTTTAGAAAAAATGCATGGCTAACTAGATATCTCGCAAAAATAGTTTTTTTGTTGTTTTGTTCTGTGTCTATAGCTCTGTTATTAGTGACTTTAGAACAAATGTATAAAGAAAGAAGTTGTAGGTAATTGTGTGCTGAATAATACAGTCTGACCTAATTTCTTATTTAAGCTATAGTTTTTGAGTTATGACACAAGCTTTTGTTTTTCCTAATGAAAACCATAGTCGGCCATGACGTTATAAAAAAGGCGTTTTTTCAACAATTCTAACGATATACCACTTGGCATAGTTAATTTTATAAAGAAACAAATTATGGCTTTTTTTCTTTTTCATTTTGAAACTACTCAAGTAGTACGCTATGGAAACAATTGATACATGTGCATCGCGTTTAATAATAAAATTTAAGTTAGTTATTAAAACTTTCTTTTAATTTCGAAATTATAAACATAATTATTTTGGTGTGAAATGTTTATTCCGATGAAGTTACAATTTTAAATAAAAATATTTCTCAGAAACTAATAAACAGAGAATGACAAATGATAAATTAAGAAACAATAAAAGAAATTAGGATATAAATAAAGTAGTACCAAAACAACGTAACTGAAGTAAGTAAAGTATTTAAGATAAGTGAACAAAGCAGATTTAGATAAAAATAGGTACTTCACTCATAGGTGTAACTAAAAACTAAAAATGCTGTTAACATAGTATGCTATGGAAACAATTAACAGATGCAAACGACAATTACCTCTTGACAGCTGCAAATCATTTAGTTTCTAATTAATGTTGATTTTGGTCTCGTAAATTATCAGTTTAAATTTTTCTAATCAAGAAAAGCGTGATATGATTCAGTGTTACATTTTGTGTCATGAAAATCAAAAGATAGGGTATATCAGAAATCGTACGACACAGTAGATGACCTTAGAGAAGCCGTACTAGAAGTTTTTGCTAATATTGATGTTACGTTCCATTAGAAAAGCAACAAATTCTGTTTTAAAAAGGTGTAACTGGTGCATTAATCATAATGTTGGACCTTTTGAACATGTTTAGTCTTAAATACTTTACTTACTTTAATTGCTTTGTTTTGGTACTGCTTTATATTCTAATATCCTTTATTGTTTCTTAATTTATCGTTTGTCATTCTGTTTACTAATTTCTCAGAAATTATTTTTATTTAAAATAATTATCTTTATAATTTCGAAATTAAAATAAAAATTTTAATAACTAACATGAATTTTATTATTAGGCGAGATGCGCCAATTTATCAATTGTTTTCATAGCGTACTACTTGAACAGTTCGAAAATGAAAAGAAAACAGGGCCATAATTAATTTATTTATAAAAGTAACTATGTCAAGTGATATATCGTTAGAATAATTGAAAAAAGGCCTTTTTTATAAAGGCATGGCCGACTATGGTTTTCATTAGAAAAAACACAAGCTTGTGTCATAACTCAAAAATTACAGCTTAAATAAAAACTTCGGTTAGACTGTATCATTAAGCACATAATTACCTACAACTTTTTCCTCTACACATTTTTTCTAAAGTCAATAATAACAGAGCTATGGGTACCAAACAAAATAACAAAAAAACCATTTTTGCGAGATATCTAGT
>VTPC01008158.1:40017-61322 GCA_011009095.1 Ignelater luminosus
AGGAATAATAGAATACTGAAACCTTAACAACTTCCAACGAGTTAAATGGCGACATAAAACATAAATTATTGGAGCAACAACATAGAAGATCATGCAACTTATGCTATAAAACAATTTCAAAAACGGAACGTCGAAGACCAAAAGACCAAACCAAAAAAAAATGAAGGGCGCGGACACCGAAATCAAGTACACTGTACAATTGTCTAAACCATACTGCCATACTGTAACCCTACGTACTATTTATTTCTATTCCATTACTATTGGTTTCAAAATGAACTAGGACACTGGCCAACTACTATGATTTAAAAATGTAAGTATTTTTCCTAGTGTAAATGTGACTTTGTCGGTCAAATAATCCATGGGTAAAGATATTTTAGCCAAAATTAAATATTGATATTACAATGGGGAAATTAAAGTGCCCTAGTTCATTTTGATACCAATAGTACAACTTTGCATTGATTTATAGCATATACGCTGTCCGGCATGGTTATAAACGAAACTTATACTGGGGGACAGCAACTAAGGCTCAACAAGTTCGCGTAAAATGGGGGATAGTATAAATGGCACTCTACGTATTCAATCTTATTCGATAATTATAGTTAAATATTTATCATCAATCAATTTCGTTTGAAAGAATAGTTGTCAGTGATCAGATAATAAGTTGCAGAAATCTCAGTCTTTCAACCTAGAAGATACAACATAAATGTCTATTTGTTCTTTCTCCAAAAAGTATCAACCCCGCATGAATTTCTAAAAATCATGCGCAACTAAAACTTGTTGCTTGCAAAACACAGTTGAAAAAACATTAACGTGTGTTACACTGAAGAAGTAGACATTAAAAAGCTTTATTGAAACAAAATTCCTTTTTTCTTTAGTGACTATTCATTTTAATCACACTAATTAAACCGGAAGGGAAGCTAGCAAATCGATATCAACTTAAAATGCACGCAAACAAATCACCCACTCTGATATATTGATCCTTTCTATAACCTAATCGATTATGACAGTTCTGTCACGCTACAAAAACCTTTATGTCTTTATCTGAAACAAGTTCTGCGAAATACTTTTCAACTTTAAAATACTTAGTAATGGTTATAAATGCTATTTTGTCATACTTTTCCTTGTATTGCTACAATCGATATAACAGAACCTGCTTTAAAATGTTAAAAGACAAGCTTCAGGCTTATATTAATTAAAACAGCAAAAGTGTATTATTATATTAGGCTGTCTAACTGAACCTTCACACTCTAAGGTATTAAAAGGGTGCCCTTCTCGATCTCAAAATACAATAAATAAATCTCTTCTTGAATTTCTTCTACTTTGATTACCTTCTATATTTAGTCCTTTTATTTATGTATTTGTTATATTCAAAATACTTTAAATGAGTTAAGCCATCGCTCTCAGCGTTCACAATCGTTTAAAGAACGTTTTATAAATTTATAAATAGAATTTCCAAGACGAATCCAAGCTACCTAACATCTTTTATATCATAAATTTATAACGATAACGACTCGTACTGTTTTACATTTAATGATTAGCAAATGCTCGTGAAACGGTAAACATCAATAATCTCTTGCACAGTTAATATAATTTTCAAGATAAACATCATTTCACGTATTATCTTATCTATAATACCTAATGACTTGAATATTACGGACACGGTAGTAGATTCAATCCCTAATTTAGACTGGGTTTAATTTTCATCCAGGTCTAGATTTACTAACATATGGTTTGCTGGTGCGTGGTAATTGTTTACGTTAATTTCGTTGTTATTTTTAATTATCCCAATAAACAAGCCATGAAAAAGTAAACAATTATGTGAGAACTGAATAATTTTACATTCGGACCTACAGCAGCATAATAATGAAAACAATAAACATAAAATTTTCATGGGCGGCTCTTACACTGAATCTTGTCACTATAAAATTGTTAAATAAATATTGTACAAATATTAATCATCAAAAGCTCATGCACGGTTACTAATTAGTCCCTGATCAGTAATCTTACCCTCCATATAACCTACCGCGAGACCTCTGCAGCCCATTCTTGTCATTGAAATATACCTTCAATTCATTGACAAATTATGAAATTAAGACACAATCTTGTAGCTTTGTTTTTGTTATGTAGCATTTTATAATTTTATATTGTATGTAGTACATACCTACATGCAGAATAAGCGCGGTGGCCTTTAAATGAGTTTTTTGCGTTTGAATACCTACTTTCAAGGTATTTTAGACAACGAAGTAGCATTTTCAGATTTACACATTTTGAAAAGTGATTTTTCTCAATTTTTGAAGAAACAAAGAAAATTTTCAATGCGCTAAACCGTCAAACTGGTTTAGTTATTTGTATATAAATATACTAAATAGAATAAAAGCTCACAAAACAATTACATCACTACGTTATTTTCAACTATAACAAGTATTCCAAAATAGTTGTAAAGTTTTCTAAAATTTCTTGATCTGCCCTGGCATTAACGAAAAAACGTTCATTTTCATTTTTGTACAAGTTAATTTTGATCTTTGTTCCTTGAAAATAACCCTACAGTAACTATACGGCGTTCATGATGTTTATGAGTCGTAATGGCTGTGACAGAATGACCGTTTGAGTATTGTAAACCGGGCCGTTTATCTATTAACTCGGCTTGTAGAATCTTATTGACGCTTAATGTACTTTAAGGTTATGATTTTATGACAGTCTGACCTCACGCTATTGCCTTTTCTTTGTAAATCTGTAAATCGGTTACGCTAGAAGATTATTTTAGGAAAAGTTCTATTTCCTGTAAAATATTGAATTAAATGTTGAAACTTCTTGCTATAAGGATAAAGACGGTGATAATTTGTTATAGTAGAAAACTCTCCTAATTATATAAGAAATTTATGTGTAATTATGACTACTTTCAGATGCTGGAAATTTAAATGATATTTTTTGAGTAATTACGAGTGTGGAGACTCGTGAGAATTAAAGAAGAGTACAACTGTACAAAAATAATTTTAAAGAATTTTTACTTATGATGTATTATTAGCATCTGTTCAACAATAACAGTAATATATACAGTGTGTCCGCGGATTGAGTTGACAAGCGAAAAAACTTTTTTATTATTGGTCTTAGAACAAAATGTCACTTTTGATAAAATTTTTTGCTTGTTTCAAAACCTCCAATAATGGTAATATAATTCTGATGTTATCAACAATAATGAAGAAAATTTAAGAAGATGCATTATTTTAGTATAAAAAAACGACTAAGTTCTAAATTTATTCAAAAATCAAATTACCATGTTTGAACTGCACCTGCAAAAACAGCTAACATGGCAACCTGATTTTTGAATAAATTTAGAACTTAGTCGTTTTTTTTATATTAAAATAATGCGTCTTTTTAAATTTTCTTCATCATTGTTGATAACATCAAAATTATATTACCATTATTGGAGGTTTTGAAACAATGAGAAAATTTCATCAAAAGTGACATTTTGTCCTAAAACCAATAATAAAAAAGTTTTTCCCCTTGTCAACGCAATCCGTGGACACACTGTATATATGCATCATGATCAAAAATACGGTTTCTACCAAATAGGTGACTTTCAAGAATTAAATGTAACCACAATTAAATCTTGAAGAATTAATGAAACTAAAGTTTGCTAATGTGTTTGGGCGCTGACGATCAAAGCTGTGGTTTTGTAAGTGGTCCACTGATTAGAATGTTACGCAGTAGGGTATCTCTAGTACCGTTCCTTTGTTAAACGATTAAGAACGGTGGCGATACCTCGCCTCCATCCTGCTGTAGAGACTTCCTCTAAGGATATCAAACCTGCACAGCATTTTCCTGGGTTCCATTGCAAGTAATAAAGTTTTTTCTACAAGATGATTGTAGTGATATTACACAAAGATTTTGATGCCAAACAGTAGTAAGTCCTCAGTCCACTTCCATTAGTTCGTGAGATGAGTCTACTTCTGAATCATCCGAAAAAGATTCGGAGTCAGATTCTGCAAGCGAAATAATAAAAGGAGGAATATTTTCAAACGAGAAATTCCCCATATGTTTTTTCCAGTCAGCCAAAATAAGCTTCTGGCAGTGATCACAGAAATTTTTCCACATGACTGAAGAACATTTTGAAAGAGACTCAAGCCATAAATTCTGGACACGATTTTTAGAAGGTGTTCCAGAGTTTATGTGCTTGTTGTAATAAGGCTTACAATACCCCCACGCCATTTCAATGGGGTTATACTAACAACGGTACGGAGGCATTCTAAGAACTACATAACCTTTCTCTTTCAGCAGTTCATCAATTACGTACGTTTTTTATCGTCCGATCGAAAAGGTTTTATTAAATCGTACCTTTGCTTTTTGGAAAATTTTGAATAACATTTGACATTGTGCTTTGTCAACCATTCCTACACTTGGTTTTTCTTGAAGGAAAATGTTGGAGGTTTGTCCAATTGCACCGAATGGTAAGCAGCATTGTCCATAACAATTACACTTTTCCCCCAAGCTTATCCAAAGCTGGAATGAGCTGATTAACCACCCAATATTGAAAAATAATCCCGATCGTTATTTTGAGAATCTAAAAGAAAATCACACCCTTCCAAAAACTCGCCCCTATATCCCGCATACAAAATAGTGGAGCGTTTCCCTTCATTTTTAAATTTAGCTGTGTTACTCTCAATATCCGAGTCGTGTACCCAACGTCGAATCACGGATCCATATTTCATCTAGGTACACAAATGGGATATTTTCACTGGAATTTAGATACTGTAAAAATTTTCTAAGAAAGGTAATTTTTGATGCAACAGCATGTTTTTGTTCGCAGAGAGTTTTGTGACCGTTAACTGATTTATATTTGTAACCCATAGATTTTTATACAAAGTTGTCCTCTCTCCCATAAATTCATAATTTTTTTTACTTTAGCCAAAAGATCATTCTAAGAAAAATATTGATTTCGAGAGTTGTATTGCCAAATTAGTTGTTGCAAATCTTTAACAAAAAATGATTCCAAAACAAATTATATGATCACGACATGCAATTTTTCGCGGTTTATATCAAGAGCAGAAGTAAGAAGTAGGCAAAAATTGGAATGAATCACGTAGTGTAAATTTAAGTGAGTGAGTTGAACGTTCAAGTTCCGCCGGAGGCGGCCGTCTGGCTATTTAAAAGACTATACTTCTCTTTAGCTAGGTGAAATAGAGTGGTTGGTGGTATATCAGTGCTAGAGCGAAACATATGTGTTTGGACGTTGGATGAAAGATACCGTGGCAGGCACCAAGCAGACACCCAGGACAATCCAAAACGACCATGTGCTGCCAACGGACATACAGCCAGCCGCAGCACTACTGACGGAGTTTGATTGTAAATACGTTGAAAGACCAAAATACTCTTAAATGGCTCTTCTCTGAACGATGTTGGTGTCTATACAGTGCTGTGGTTTAGTTAGATGAAATATGTGCTTATGGTGTGATATAATGCTAAGTTGTGGTGCTGGTTGGTTGGTCCATAGAATGATACTGTTCTGGTGTTTGTCTTAGTGTCAATGTGTTTATCCAGTTCGTGTAAAATTCTTCATTCCAACCCTGAGGGGGTAAAATTGAAGCTAATCATGAACGTGTCAACATGTCTCACCAGTTCGGGTAGAATTGTCTGTTTCAAATCTGAACGGGTGGAATTAGAATAAATCACGAAGTGCCAATGCATTTATCCAGTTCGTGTAAAATTCTCCGCTTCAAACCTAAGTATGTAAAATGTGAACTAACCACAAGCTTGTCAATACTTTTCTCATGTTCGGGTAAAATTGTCTGTTTCAAACCTAAACGGGTAGAATTGGAACGGATCACGACCCCTTTAGTTATTAGTTATTACTTTGATTCTGTAAAAGAAAACGCTGTAAATATCTTCTAAGAGTGAAGTGAGTACATGTTAAGCACGTAATGCATACGATACTCGTCCAGTGTTCAATCAGTCAGTTTCTATTCACTAATATACAATTATTTGAAATAAATTAATTCAGTAATTCTTGTATGTACTAGTTGTTGGCTTTGGAACTACAAAGGAACGAGCTTAGCTACTAGTTTCATCTCTTGCGTGCCTGCAAAGATTATTTTAACTCGATAACTTTGGAATCATTGATCTCTGCCCCCTTCTTGCCTTATGCATCGGGAAAGAGCGAATTCGTGAGGACATTGTGCCTGGGTATTAAGGGCATAAAGCTGCGAGTAGTGCTTAGTGAAACAGAAGCACATCTCTCGATACGATTAAGTTGTTGCTATTCGTGTTTGTTCTGTGCTTTCATGGCAGCAAACGAGATATTTCTAAAAATACATAATTGGCAGCTGTCTGGCATTTCCGTGTACAATAGACCAAACTTACTTTTTTACTTAATCTTCAAAATATTCAAAAGTAAATTAACAAAACAATATCAGCAATAGCAGCTTTCACTTTCCCTTCCAAGGACAAATTTATCAGTTCTTGCTTAATTTATCCATGCGCAAAATGCTTTTTACAGTTTAGACAGTTGTTTCTGTCAGTGTTTTCCAGTTGCATTTCAACAGCCACGCAAGGTAGTTGAAAACCAGAATTTTTGAGAGTTGATGTAAACTTGAAACTTTGGCTACTGATACTACTTGATAAGCCCAAGAAATCGCAATAGCAAAATTTCCACGTTTTTGCTCTTTCTTCCTGATAATCACAAAGACCTAAGGACTTAAAGAGATTGCAAGATCTGTAAAAATTCACGTACCAACAGAAAGTAGGCCCGTATCAATTCAGAATTGCACAAATACAAAATCTGGGTGCATACAGATTCAGTAATCTGTAAAGGCCCAGAAACTTCGAAAAAATCAACTGAAATTTAGATCTTGCCAAAATATCTTGGATCACGGATTTTAAGAATAAACATTTAGAATAAAGCAAAAATAATGTTCGCCTTGCTAAGTTTTGCCTTCATATACGCAATGGCAATAGCCTCATCATGTGGCTTACTGTGATAGGTCAAGAAAGAGTTTTTCAGCGCGATAAACTAACAGATATAGGGCAATATGCTAACAAGATTTTGAAGCGCAACAGGAGATGGATATGACCTAAAAATGCACATATTAATTTCAAAAAAGTGTCTTCAAACAATTTTTACTGCAAGGGCACGCTAAAATTTAAGATTCTACCCATGATCGTGACACATTCTTGTAAACACAGCAAACAAGAGGGGTTTTCCTTGAAATCTTATGTTTGTATCTCATAATAATCTGACTAGATCTGAACCAGAAAATTTAAATTTGTGCCACAGACTTGATTGAAAAAAGAAAAGGGCCTTGTACACGTTATAAAGATTGTACTCAATAAAACTGAAATCCTTTTAATCGCGTAGCTCCTAAGAAAAGATTTACACCAAATATAAATTTACTAGACCATGTCTTTGGAAAATATCCAGCTTTTGATTTGATACCAAACAGACTTTGCTTAATGACAAACAACAAACTTTAGCGCTGAAGAAAATCTTGAACAAATGTAACCAAAATCCAAAAATACCGTTACCAAAACTGACAAGCTCTATCCTTCAAAATACCATACAACCTGTTGTTGTTTTGTGAGTTTTCCGTTTAAAGGAGATCTAGATCGGGTTAGCAGAAGCGTTCAGTCAACAAGGTACTGACCAAAAAAATCATTCCCTTCTTCTACCGAAACGCGAAGATTATGGTTCGTGTTATAGCTCTTGAAAAATCAACACAAACGAGGGCAATCCAGAGTAAGAGAATTTTATAATAATATATTATACAAAGCTGAATCTGTGGTTATGGGTGACAAAACTTAAGTAAAAGGTGACCGTCAGCAGCTTCTAGGATTAAAGTTATACTCACCAACACGTCAAGAAGGGGCAGAAGAAATGTTTTGGCAAAAAACAGGCGTTGAAGTTTCTAAAAAAAATACCTCGGCAGGCCATTTACACACAATAATTTCAAAAAACCCAAGTGTCGCTACTGAAGAATCTACAAATCAGGAAGCTTTTATCTACGATATTTTAAGCAGCTTCGATTTCATGTAACTATGGCAAGGACGTCATAAAGTGGAACAGCTAAAATAGTGCCTAAGAAGATAAATCTTTCAAACTACTACGATTTGAGTAAATCAAGAAATATTAGCCCATTATCAAAAGGAGAATATGTAATACAATTAATTGAACGTTTTTAAAGGATTTATTTTTGAACTGAAAATTATACATAAATATGCCGGTAACTCTATGTAAATTGAGAAAGCACGGGTAGGAACTAAAATTGATCGTGTTACGCTATCTCAAACCGTCATAGCTTGTATTTCATGGCTTTGTCGCTGTTTTTCATTTTACATTCTTACAGAAAATTTAGATTACACAGCTTCATCGGTTTCTGCGAGGAAACTAATCTAGTTAAGAATTAGACTTTGCTTTCCACCAAGTTGCCTGCACTGACCCACTAGCCTAATGTGTTCTGTGCTAGCCTACCTAAGGAAATTATCTTGTGGATACAGTAGTCCACTTACTACTCCTTCGCCGACAGGCAGCTTTGCTAGTTTTCTTGTGTAGATCTTGTTGAAGATCAGGTTTTTTTGCTCCACCAGACCACCATCAGTAGTCTATAAGCTTAACTAATTAAAATTGCTTTTTGTACTCCACCGCCAAATTTCATTTCCTTTATTTCTCTATTCATTCATCTACTGGCTTTGTTACTCTTACTTTTTGAACATTCTCGTAAAACTAATGATTGAAAGTTTGGATTTACTCTCCATCAAACAGACTATCCAAGCATGATTAGCGTTAGGATATTTGACGTAGAGCCCTGCACGGGCCGAAGTTTCCAGGTCCGGCCCGACTGGGGAAAAACTTGACGGGTCCCGAAAAGAACCCGACAACTTCTTGATCGGTTTGAACAGCCCAACAGAAGCCCAAAGGGCCAAGAAGCTCAAAAAGCCTTACGGTCCAAGATGACCGAACGGCCTGACAGACCCGAGAAGCCCGAAGAGCCAAGAAGTACAAAAAGTTCGATAGACCCTGATAGGCCTGAGAGGTCCGACAGGCTCAACGAACGGTTCAAATAGCTCAATAAATTTTTAGTCTGAGCCGCGTAAAGACTCGACTAAAAAACCCAAACCGTGCAAGTCTCTAATGTATTGCCTAATATAAGGATGGTAAACAGGATGGTGCCTTTAATTTAAGTTTTAATTTTTTAATTATTACCACGGCGCAGCGCAGCACCTATAGTCATTGTGGCGCCTACGGTAAACTGTATCATTCGCATGGCCCTGGTATAAGCTTTACTTAACATACCTGTTGGGCACAGAAATATTAATTTAAACTAATGCTAACGGCCCATTCTTCTAACGCTGTCCCTTCAGTTCTTAGACAGAGCAAGATTCATTTCTGCTAATTTTTAAAAAACTTTACGCCTTAATTGCTCTTCATTTTAAGTTTTTCATCCAACATCATAAAATTTCCCCAAGATAATTGTCCAAAAGTCTTTGATTGATTGTCCTTTTTAGACTATGCTATCCTATGGCGTAATAGCATGATGCAAAGATGATTCAAAACATGGTATTGTACTGTTCACTGTTCATATTCTTAATTTTTAACTAAATTCGTTATTACCGTTATTTTATAAGACAACACACTAGAGCCCTGCATGAGTAGAAATTTCCAATAAACTTGACGCGGCTCAAAGAAAGGGCCTAGTAACTTCTAGATCGGTCCAAATAACCCGAAACAATGCTTGTCCGAGTCAATATGAAAATTACACCTGCCTGAATCGGTACGAAAAAAATCTCGAACCAGTGCAGTATGAAAATTGTCCGCTTTGGTTCAGTATAAAAATAATGTTTGTCCAGATCAGAACAAAAATAATGCCTGTTCGAGTCAGTAGCAAAATTCTCCTGCGCGGTTCAGTACGAAAATAGCCCGTCCGGAGTCACCAGGAAAAAGATATCGGTTCGGTGCAATACGAAAGTCATTAGTTTTCGATCAGTACGAAAATAATGCTTGTCCGGGTCAATATGGAAATTACGCCTGCCTGAATCGGTACGAAAAAAAAACTCGGACCAGTGCAGTATGAAAATTCTCAGCTTTGGTTCAGTATAAAAATAATGTGTATTCGGGTCAGTACGGAAATCCTCCGGCAAAAATCTCGATTCGGTGCAGTACGAAAGTCGCCCGTTTCCCATCAGTATAAAAATAACCGCCCGACGAGCCCGCAAGGCCCAAATAGCCCGACAGGCTCAAACAGAATGATAGGGACGACAAACCCGAACCAGACCAGACAGGCTCGAACGGATCGAGAGTCCCAAATGGCCCGACGGGGCGGAGAAACCCGAACAGCCCGACAAACCCTAACGGGCCCGACTAATTCCCGGCCCGTGCAGGCCTCTACATCACACAGATTTATTCAGAAGTATTCTTATAAATGTATAATTGCAATGTATCGACAAGCATAAAGACATTCTTAAGATTTAGCTTAGACAAATTGAAATATTGCTGGGTAAAGAAGAAGTGTGGTTATGGTTTGATGTATTTTAACGTTATTGCTTGTGCTATTTTGATCAATACACAAAAATTTGTAATAGGATTGCTTACTCGAAGCCAGTTAATGTGAGATAAAGTATTTTCTCTCCGATAGAGGCGGTGTGGTTTCACTTCCAATTTGATAAGTTTACTTTTTCCTAAAATTTACATTCTACTAACCTCAAATCTATAAAATGACGTTTAAATTTGTCAAATTTGACGGGCAACAACAACGCCTCTAGCAGAGAGGAAATCGTTATTGAGCTCAATTTGCGATGGTCTTTTGTTTGGTGTCAAAATAATTCTTTTAAGATTACGATTTACGGTTTATAAAAAATTTAAATCCTGTCCTGTAATTTACAATTCTTCACAATAAAACCCAACAATAATATTTTCTTTTAAAGCATGTCATTTTATCTTTCTAAGAGACTAGTCAGACATGAAAGTGCGAAGTGTTGCATCGCAAATTATTAAGACAACTTCGTTCAAATATGAACGCATTTTGAGCTGTCGTGATGTAATTCCTTTGTTCTATCGATTAAACGACTTAACTGTTGAGGCCACAAAATTGAGAGTAAATTTTATCGTCGAAAAGTTGAATAGGTTTTTAATTTTCATCTCTTTCTCTACATTATCAAATATAAGAACAAGTACTAATTAATAAAGTTTTTCCAATGTAACACCGGCATTTAAAGGCAATGAAATAGAATTTATGTACTTTTAGACCAAAATCCTAGTGAAAGTTAATCTCATGAACATTTCAATACACGCAGTGTGTAATTTGTTTATTTGCAGGTCGATGGCTAAAAGTGCAAAGATCTGATAAAACTTGAGGGATCTATCTAACACTCCGTATTAAGCTACCCACACGAAATTAATTTAAGGTATACCTTATACATCAAATAATATTTTCTCTTCGGTTCATTCTTCATCATATTTTTTTCTTTGCTGATTGCAACCATAATCGTATTCAGTAAAAAAAAATTCATATTGAAATCTTGAAAACGTTTATCTGAAATAGTTTCTTGCGAGGTTTATATGTTCTTGCACGAGTTAGGAAGATTAGGGATTATGATGAAGGCAAAACAGTCTTATTGCTTGAGAACATGACCGTGATGTTACTCTTAGTAAAGTTAAACGCTGTTTGAATACTGTATAAATGTACAGTAAGACTGAAATTATTTGGGTCGCAGCAATCCTTTACTATACTTTGCCATATGATTAGTCACTAATTTATTGTCACTACGTTTTAATTATATGTACATCTGTAAACAGCGGAAGTTATAAAGTTAAGGGTTATACTTGGGTTAGTATTTATGCGATGTCGTAAAACATCCCACACTTTCTTTTACTATTCGCCAAATAGTTCAAATGTTACTTTACATAATTTATGTAACGTTATTTCTAGAATTATATCTGAGTTCTTAACCTTCAGAGCTGAGTGTAAATGGAATTAGTTTTAGATTAATTTTAATGTTGCCTATAAAAGTGAAACACACCTCTAAAGATGTATGAAAATAAAACGAAAAAAATCGAGTTTGAAAGAAATCTGCAGGTACACGCAGCTTACAAAAAAAAAGCAAAGGCGAATCAAAATTTTACAGGTCTGCATTACTATGGAAATTTTGTGACAAAGGCCTTTAAGAGAATTTCTCATTATACTTAGTTTTGTCAAAGTTTTTACAACTTCTTCGTGTCACCATAATTAGAGACACTTCAACAAACTGCAATTGACGTTGAATAATAACTTCGTTAAAGTTTTTTTTCTTAACTATTTGAGACAGTTGTCAGAAGCGGCAGGCACACAGCTGATGACTCTATTATTTTTAATATCTTCTTTACAGAAAATACCTTAGCATCTCTACACAAAATAGTAGTTATCTCGTATCTTGTTTTATTTCAAGATGCTGTGGAAATTCTAGTGCCCTCCTAGCTTAATTTAGTATAGTACGTAGACAGTATTGTGTTTGCATTTATGCGAATCGAATAAAAATTTAAAAAGCTTAAATTTTACAAAATTATTGAAGATTCTAAATTGATAAGTTAATCCTAGTTCCTTCCTGAGTTTTGCTTTCCAAAGTTAGTAAACTAAAATCAAAATGGATTGATTAATTGCAATCATTTTTTCAAGCTTGTGTTCAAAAAGACCAACAAGATACTAAACTAAAAATAAAGTTTCAGTGACTTCTTATTAAGAAATTTAATTTTCTGAGAGCAAACCGTCAAATTTTATTCAAAATGTATCCAGTCTTTGGTAAAATTAGTCAGTAGAAGACTATTTATTCATAAATCTGTCAAAAATCAATCTAGATATCTTTGGTTGTTGCCAATAATTACTAGATCAATTCAATTTCAGAAAACAAGATGTAGAGTAA
Source organism: Ignelater luminosus (assembly GCA_011009095.1). Classification (NCBI taxonomy): domain Eukaryota; kingdom Metazoa; phylum Arthropoda; class Insecta; order Coleoptera; family Elateridae; genus Ignelater; species Ignelater luminosus. The sequence goes on from VTPC01008158.1 coordinate 52,900, forward strand.
TATTGTCTACTGTCTTACAAGAATACCTAAATGTTCAATATAATTGAGTCAGAATTCGTGAAAACGTCTAGAACATTATGAAGATATACCATACAATCGGAATATTTTGTTCGGTTGACAGAATAATGCTAATCTCTAATGGCTGAATAGTTTAAGCCGTATTGGGACAACATGGCTAGAATATTCTAGGCACGAAATAGACTTCATAGTTATTTAATTCTAAGAAAGTCTAACTACTGGTGGTGACACTGTAATGTATAATAAAGTAAGTTACGACTCAGAGAAAATCACACCAAATGATAAAACAATTCTTACTAGCCCCCAGAATAAAAATCACCAAACATTTGTTACAGACTGTTTGCCAAACAATGACAGTTTAATAAGTATCTAACTAACTTTAGGATTTAGGAAGTATAGAACTCAAGAGGACATTTCTCTTCATATACTCTACAATTGCTCGGTGCAGGCTTGTCTGAAATCCAGAATGTAAGGTAACCAGTAGCGACAACCATAATACATTAAGTTGCTAGATTTTCTTCACTTTACAAAATACCAAAATAATTATAAGTCAAGTTTTTTTATCTGAGTAACAGTGAAAATAGGATGTACATACAATGGAACCAGATGGCCTATGCTCGAATAACAACAATCAGACCTTTTGCAAAATTAATACAAGAACTGAACGAATTACAAAAATATTATACTGGAAATAATGAGATGAGTCTTTGCGGACACAACTGATATCTTGAAATTAAAATATTAACTGAATGCATATTTTAATTACTCAACACGATCAAAACCAAGCTTATGGGTATGTTTCTGTAAATAGTAAATAAGGCATGGGCTAAAAAACCAAAAATAACAAAATCCATAAGAGTGGGAGAGTATCTACCATTTTTTCCTCAGACCCTAGTTATATTCGCGGTACGATTGCCATCTTCAAGTCACAGCTATGCAATACGGTGACTAATTCAAAATGGCGTATAAGGCACTCAAAACATTGACCGTCACTTTGAGCTGAATTGGATTTTCATTCTTCTGGACGACATAATTAGACCTGGTTGAACTTTTGCTCGAGTTTATTTATGCCAACAGAGAAAGAAATTGGATTATGTACTTCTCATGCATTAAACAGAAAGTGCCATGGTGTTTTGCGCTCAACGGAATTGCCAGCTGACATAAACCTAAGCTTACATAGAAGATACATTTTACTTGTAGTGAAGTACTGAATAAATGTACACTATATCAATATAAGAGGTCTCCCAATCAAAAAAGTTATGCAAATGCAAAAGAATAATCACTCTAAGAAAACATGAAAACCCGCTAAGGGTAAAATCAGATATTTGTCATCAACTCAGTTGAACACTACTGAATTTTCCGTCCAATTGGACTCGAAACGCTCTCGAATACCAGCTAATCAGACTATTGAGAAACCTATCAATACATTTCTAAATACTGTATTATATGCAGTTAAATACTGAACGTCAACATCAGTTAAAACATATTGAGACATATTTTGGAAACTCCATTAGGACAGAATTTCGTCATCCAGATCTTCAAAACTCACGCATTAAGAAGAAGAATGCATCCTTGTTGTGATGGAACTTCTTGGGAACAAATAGACAAATCCTTCTGACGAAAATCTAACTGATATGATTAACTTATCGACAGGGGCAATAGTTCTAAAAGAAGTACAAAAAGATTTATTGCCGGCTCGACAAATCGTCAAAAGTTCATATGCTTGAAAATGTTTTTGGTCCCATGAGATCCTTTACGCCGCCGGTTTAAGTTGCTTAGTAATTTTTTGCACGTTTTTACTTTAGATCTTAGGTAAATCTTATGGCTCTATTAAAAGAGCCAACAGTAGTTCTCGTGAGTTATCTTGAAAGCAAATTATTGCCTGATGATCAAGGCTTGTCTTTATCTCTTACCATAATAGATGGAATGGTCTCCGTTCAAAAGTTTCATACTAAAAATCAAACAGCGAATAATGATGTCAGCTCCTTTAAGTCAGAGAACTAATGCTGTACATAACGTATATCGCAAGAATTCCATCGTCTGCAGAAAAATTCAACAAAGGTGCAGGGTTTCAGTATTAAAAATCTTGCATTTTGGCTGATTGTCAAATGCTTTTATTTTTTTAATTCCTCGAGATACGCCAGTGGCGACAAAAATATCTTTTTGAAATCGCATTCAAATAATAGAGATGAAAAAATTTGCATTGGTATTAGGCCTTTGCGTGATATCAGCTCTACCGGCACCTTATGCCTGGAACGAGTTTGTTATTAAGTTAAGAAAGACTGAGAGGGTTAATACTTTTAAGCAATAGCTTCAATTGTCAGGTTTTAGATTCTGATTTGACCTTGGTAGCTCATAAGAGATTTGACGTTTAACGAGATGCACTGAGTTTATATTTAAGTTCGGTTTTAGCTTGAGCAGTGGTACTTGTTAGGAGGTTTTGTCGATGTGCTAAATTTTATTGGGTTTCGTAGTTTGCTTCTGATTTGAGCAGCGTTGTTCATCAAGAGGTTAGGTCTGGCTCGAGCAGGTTATGTTTTGAAATACTTGAGTTTAGATATTTTATCTACAACTTAAAGCTTTTTTTTCCTTTCGTTCGCGGACATAACGTCGCACCACGTCAGATATGTAGGGTCACGACGTTTTGTAACGTCCTTTCAAGCTACCGCTGAACACGCGACGTCATTGAACGTCGAATACATCATTCGCCTGTCTTTAGTGTCCCAGAAAAACAAATTATGTTTTGTGAATTGTCCCTGTATATGGGTAATGGAATTGACAAGCCGACGCCGGGAGTAGAACATGATAGTAAGATTACAAGGTCCATCGATAATCCAATCATTAATGATAATGAAGAAGATGATTGGTGTGATTATATAACAGATATTCCTGGTTTTCATTTTGATGCAGATTTAGCCGGGGTTAAAGTAAACCCAAGAGACTTTCACACTGCAACAGATTTTTTTAGCTTTTTATAAAGCAACAAAATAATGATACTTGAATCTATGAACCGATATGCACAGATACTCCAAAATACATCTCGTCAGCATACTAAAAATTGTCGAACATCTGCAATAAAACCATTGGAAATGAAGAAACTCAAAGAATTTTGATCTCTATGAATCCTATAAGGACAATTACATTTTGTTGTTGTTCAGTTTTGATCCCTTGTATTATCATCCATCCTTTCATCATGCCAATATCTGGTAGGAGATTTGAATAGATGTTGAGATATTTTAGCTGTAGCTACAGTGGCAATTAAACAAAAATGAGAAACTAAATAAGGTTAGTCCATTGTTGAATATCTTGGAGAATTTTTGAAAATTATATAGTCCTCCTGAACACTTATTTCTTGACGAGTCGCTACTTTTTTTTAGAGGCAAACTGTCTTTTCGACAGTACAATAAGGAAAGCTTGCCAGATATGGCATAGCATTTTATGAATTGCTCTCAGCAGATGGATATGTGTTAGATATTCCAATATACAGTGAAAAATTTGGCAAAGATGAAGGTCTCTCTAAGTTAGAAACTTTAGTTTACTACTTAGAAAAACTCCAACTACTGGCACTCTTAGAAAGAATAGAAGAAACAATTCACCGGATATTATTAGAGCTAAATTGAACAAAAGGGAACATAAATTAAAAAGGCAAGGGAAGATTTATGTGTATAAATGGAGGGACAGAAGAAACCTTTTCTGTTTAACTACTTGCTACCACCTTTCTATGACGGAAGTACAGAACAGATATGAAAGAGTAAAACAAAAACCAAAGGAAATTGCAAGCTATAATGAGAATATGTCTGGAGTTGATAGGAAGGACTAGATGACAAGCTATTATTCGTCCCCTAGGAAGACTGTTCGCTGATATAAGACAGTATTTAATTTACTTAATGTTTCAATTTGGAATTCGTTCTATCTTATAAAAAAAATGATGGGATCCGGACTTCCGACTCTCTTGGAATTCCGAGAATCGTTGGTGAAGGAACTACTTCTGATTCCAGAAAACATCAAAGATGGGAGGCTTCTTGTAAAACAAGGTGCTATCTATGGAGGTAAAAAGCGTAAAATGTCCAATCAAGGAGATCAAAATTTGAACGCCACTATGCATTTTATTGAAGTATTGCCGAAAAGAGAGGGTACTACGAAAAACCATTATTTTTGAGGTGCAGGGTATGTTGTATAGTTGGCAACAGCCAGTTACTTTTATAAAACATATATTTAGGTTGGTAAGAGTTAGTAGTTATCATAGTTACTATGTTAGAAACAAGAGAACATGATATAAACAAAAATGTATTTTCTTGCATGTTAATAAATGTTTATAATAAAGACTGGTGTTTATTGTAAAGATACAACATGGTGTCAGAAGAAAAGTGTTAAAAATAACAGAAAAGATATTAAGTACTTAGTGTACACAACTGTAAACAAAAATACAAAAACGAAAAAGTGAGGTTATAAATCAACGATGAAAGGTTTAGCAAACTTTAAACCGCTGCAATCTTTAGTTTTCACAGGAGAATACACCAATTGGAAGAAATTCAAACAACAATTTGATTACTATTTACAGGTAACAGGTCTCTCCGATGCGAGTGATGAACGCAAAATAGGGCTTTTCATGACCGTAGCTGGCGAAGAGGCAATGGATATTTTGGATACTTTCAAATTAACCGATAATGAAAAGAAAACATTTGAAAGCATCGTAACAGCATTTGAAAATTACTGTACGCCGAGAAAAAACGTAATCTCAGAAAATTTCAAATTCTTCACCAGATCACAGCAGCCTGAAGAAAGTTTTGAACATTTCCTAACCGACTTGAGGCTTCAAGCCAAAAAATGTGAGTTTGGCGACCAGGAAGAAAGATTAATCCGTGACAGGATTGTAATAGGCACCAATGACCCTGTGTTGCAAGAAAGATTACTAAGAGAAACAGATTTAACGCTAGAAAAAGCCATAAACCAGTGTAGAGCAACGAAAACAGGAAAAACGCAAGCCAGGGCTATGAAAGAAAAAGCAGAGGTGGCAGCAGTAACATTAAAAGAAAATAAAATAAACAGGAAAGAAGATAAAGGTAGAACTTTTAAGAAACCTTACAAGTGCTCAAGGTGCGGGAAAGTGCATAAAAGAAAAGCGTGTCCAGCGTATGGAGAAATGTGTGCAGTGTGTAAAAACAAAAACCACTTTGCTGCAATGTCTAAAACAAGAAACCAAAGAGAAGTGAAGAAGAAAGAAGGAAGAAAAATAAATAAAATAACAGAAGAAGATCAAGAGAGTTTTAGTTTAGATGTAATACTTGAGGAAAGAAATTGTAAAAATCAAATTAAAAATGTAAAAAGAAAGTCAGAGACATCTGTCGGCAGTATAGGTAGACAGTGGTACCAGCATATTCAGGTAGGAGATTTAAAAATCCCATTCAAATTAGATTCAGGAGCAGAATGCAGCACTTTGCCTTATGAATATTTTGTTAAGTTAAATAAAAATAACAATTTATATTTAGAAAAAACTGGAACAATGCTAATTGTATATAATGGCAATAGATTAAAATCAGAAGGATCTGTTGAATTAAACTGTAAAGTAAAAAATGCAGATGCAAGAATAAAGTTTTTAGTAGTAAAATTAAATTCAATACCAATACTAGAGTTACAAGATTGTATTAGATTAAATTTGATTAAAAGGGTGCATACTGAAGAGATAAAACAGCTGATTCAGTAATAATTAAATAGTGATAACATGCCATTTGCAAGTTTTAAGTTCAAAGAGTTTACAAACAGTTATGATATTTAATTAATTCACTCAAGCCCCAGATACCCAAAGTCTACTGGGTTAAGTGAGAAAGATTGGGGCATTGTCAAAAAAATGATGCGGAAATGTAAAAATAGTGGCTGGGATATTCATTTGGCCTTGTTAAATTACAGGAATACCCCTGTAGCAGGACTTAATTATAGTCCCTTGCAAATACTCATAAGCAGAATGATGCGCTGTAAAATGCTAAGCACTGAGGAAATCTTAAAACCTAAGTTAGTAACTAATGCCAAGCAAGAGTTACTTCAAAAGTCAGAGAAAATAGAAAGTTATTACAATAAAACTGCACATGAGAGACCAAGTTATAAACCGGGGGATGATGTAGTGGTACAAAATCTATACGACAAAACATGGTCTCATGCTAAAGTAGTCTGTGCTGCAGGACCTAGATCCTTTACAGTTCAAAAGGAATCAGGTGATATGCTTCGCAGGAATACACTTCATTCAAGGCATTCACTTAATAAGTGTAATGTGCCGCCTGATTTCTCAGATACTGGCAATGAAGTTCCTAAAGAGAAAGAGAATGTTATCTTTGAGGAAAACTTAGAAGGTAATACAGGACAGGAAATGGTCAGAGGCCAAGATACCACAAATCGCTCTAAACAAGTAAACATAGTAAAGACGCCTACATAGATTATTATTAAATCTATGAGTGAAAAGGGGGGATGTTGTATAGTTGGCAACAGCCAGTTACTTTTATAAAACATATATTTAGGTTGGTAAGTGTTAGTAGTTACCATAGTTACTATGTTAGAAACAAGAGAACATGATATAAATAAAAATGTATTTTCTTGCATGTTAATAAATGTTTATAATAAAGATTGGTGTTTATTGTAAAGATTGGTGTTTATTGTAAAGATACAACAGGGTATGCACTGAAAAAGGAGTAAGAAAAGAAACAAAATATAGATGCAAAACGTGTCCAGGAATCCCCCCCTTCGCGTTGTGCCATACCTCGAGATGTTTCATTTGAAGATATGACTTCGTTTATTGTGTTAAATACTACTTTTTAGAGTATTACTATTCTGTTGTTATGTATGTTCAGTTTAAATAAATAAATGAATTATTAACAACAAAAATACATAGACGTCGTACAACGTCCTGTCCCAGATATTACAAATTACTTACGTGTTAGGACATGACGTCACAAGACGTCCACATTTTTTGTAAAAAAATAATTTAGCTTAACAAACTAAATCAATTCCTATTCATAATAGTTATTTATATAACAAGAGTGTAAAGGTGATGTTTTTTAACGAGTAGGAAGTTTATGGTACGAGCGACGCGCGAGTACCATAAACCTACCAGTTCAAAAAGGACAATTTACACTAGAGTTATATAGGTACAATATTTTTTGCACGACCGAAGTTTAAAAAAAATAATAAAGAAAAACCATTGACAGTCAATTAAAAAATGAAGTTGGCCAAGATCATAAGAGCATGTAATGATTTCATTATAACTTCGATACGCCTTTATAACATCCAACTGTAGTCAGCTAACATAGTGACATCCCATTTTCCTTGGTAACGTCTCTCGATATGAAGAACATCCTGGTGAAATCTTTCACCCTGTTCTTCACTGTAAGCTCAAACGTTTCTTCGACAAAATAGTCAATATGGGAGTGTAAGAAATAAACTTTTATCATCTTCCATCCTTGAGTTTTATACGCTGCCAGCAAGCCTAGTACAAAGGTTTTGTAGTCAGGGCCCTTAGTATTCCCCACAAACTTATGCACTACATCCTTGAAAGAGTCCAATGCTTCTTTTTCCTTTTCTCCCATTGTTTCCAAAAAGAAGGGATCAGATAAAAGTTTCCTTATGTCGGAACCAGTGAAAACTCCCTCTTTTAACTACTTGGCTTCAGACAGTTTCGGGAACTTGGAACACAGATATCTGACACAATTCCCATCTCTTGGCAGTGATTTGACAAACTGCTTTATGAGCCCCAATTTAATATGAAGAGGTGGTAATAACAATTTTTTCTGGTGAAACCAGGGTCGTATTGATGACGTTTTTCTCGCCGGGGGTTAAACTGTCTCGTGGTGGCCGGTCAGTTTTTGTCCAGTGCAGCTGTCTCGCTCTACTATCCCATAAACAAAGAAAGCAAGGATATTTTGTATAACCTCCTTGCTGACCCAACAACATGGTTAGTATTTTGAAATCTCCACAAGCCATCCATTGATGCTCTTGATATTGGATTTTCTCAAGAATCGTAGCCAAGTCATTATAGATTTCTTCCATATATACCGAGTGCCCATAGGAAGAGATGCAAATATATTTCCATTTAGCAGCAAGACTGCTTTGAGACTAGTGTTAGACAAATCAATGAATATGCGCCATTCTAATGAATTATATTTTATTGCAAAGCACTTCATGAGCCCATGAACATCATTACAATAAACCAGACTTCCCTCTTTAGAGAAAAACTGGGTAAATTCTCTCTCTCGATGCCTGTACCACGAAAATGTGGTCCTAGATACGAGCAGGTTTTTGTTTTTTAGCGTTGATCCTAGCAGTCCGGCTGCATCTTTTGAAAGACCTAAGTCTCTCACTAGGTCGTTGAACTCACTCTGAGAAAAAAGTTGAGCTTATGTGTCTCAGTCCTCTGACTC
>VTPC01008158.1:61722-86602 GCA_011009095.1 Ignelater luminosus
AAACTCTTTCAAAAGGTACTTAAGTCAAAATGCAGTTATTATCTTTACTATTACTTGCAGTTGTTTCTGAAAAGGATAGATAAGAGATAGCATTGATTGCTTTGTTATAACAAACAGATTGATATTTCGAAATGGAAAACGTGCGCATGACTCACCCTTGGGATACACCAAAGTATCAGCTTTTTTCTTATTAATTACAAACCATGTTTTTCATTCTTTATTAATTTTTATTTTAGATTGCATATGAATTATCAATGCACCACTTTAATTAATAGAGGTTGAAACAATATGATTTGTAATTGACAAAAAAGTAACAGATCGCTTGTCGTGTGTCCTAGGTGCACTTTACCAATAATGTCTATATAATCTCCAAAACAATACAATCACTGTAATATTACTTAATAATTTAATAAACTTGTCATGTTCACTAAACCTACCTAAAGTATTTGATGACTGCTCATATGCCATAGGTACCAATTATATGATTTTCTTTATTCGATTCTCTATTTTAAACACAATTTACAAACACACTAAGAGCACACTAAAACAATAACTACCGTTTAAAAGTAATGTTTGTATTCAAAAGGTATGTTATGCCCGGCGTAAGTTATTCAAAATGAGTTAGTTGTAAACCGAACTAACCTATCTCTATTGCAACTAGCCTATGTCTACATTGCCCATCAAGACCTTCGGCAACTCATAGCCTAATATCAGGCAGGATAGTTTTGCATCAAATTATATATTCACGTTCAAGTTAGGATACTTTCAAATTTTAAATTTCCCTTAAAACTATAAGGAAATGGACTTACGTTGTTTCTGCATTGAATCCGCAACATTTTAAACATTAGATAGGCGAGAAAGCCTGAAAAATGCAAAAATGGACTTAGGTTAGTTCTGCATTAGAGGGACGAAGTCACATACACTGGCACTTCCAAAATACTCCTGTAACTCAAAACATACAAAAGTGAGTTAGCGTAGAAGATTAAGAGGGACAGCAGAGTAGTGTGGGTGAGTGTGTGTCCACAACAACATTTTTCGTTCACAAATTATTTGTAACAAAGCGTGATTAAAAAATTTTCTGCAGATCTGAATGAATAAAAAATTCAAAATATTCCCATAAAAGCGCCAATACTGACAATTTATGTTTACTTTTCATTTAGGATATGTGCCATTGCGATGAAAAACTCTCATTTCTTAAAATCAATCTAACCGTAAAATTGCACTCGCGAAAACAGCACACGTGGCAAAATGTTTTTGAAATAACTAGTAGCAACAACCAACAACGGTAGCAAAATGCCAAAAACAATAAAATCACAATGACAGAAAACTACATACATTGAACAATATAGAAAAGGTTTCAAAAGAAAAAGATTGGAAAAATATAAAGAGCATATATCGTAGAGGAAAATCATACTAGCAAAAAATCAGAAAATCAAAAAGGCCAAAAGAGAGTTCACGTATAAACTGTTATAGAATCGTTCTATGCTAGATTGGGGTTTCGTGGACCGCTGAAAAGTAAACTAACCTTTTCAAAGGAGTGCACGCACCTTTTAGAAATAAAATAATTTAAATTTCGAGATAGATGTATATAGTTCAAAAAATATTTTCTTTTAATTAAACTGTTTAACCTAAAAGTTCAATATTAGATTGTTATACATATGAAACACAAGTTAAACAGAAAAATAAAAGTTTAAATATATAAAAGAGCTTTTTCGGTAACAAAATGTACTTCAGATTATTTTCAGCATTGGATATCTTATTTCGTTAAGTGATGTTTGTTTCAGCGGGTCGGTTGCTCGGTTGTGAGGCTTTGACCACAAACCGAAGCTGTTTCTCAATACAAAATTTAGTTCAGTATTAAATGATATTGCACTGCTGAGGGAGCGAACGTCGATTTTAGGTTAAAGCTTTGACTTTATAGTTACACATTCTAAGTTAGAGGTTGTGTTGGGAGAGTAGGTCATACTATATTAGATATTCTGGATTTTAGTGAAATTCCAAAACCTATAATAATTTAATAATTGCATAGTTTCGTTCTTAACGTTAATATATTTCTAAGGTAACGTATTTGCGAATTATTTAATAGGAGTATATTTTTTTTTCTTTAAACGTTCCATTGGTTTTGAATAGAAAAACAAAACAAAACTGATTAATTGTTACACTCGCCAAGCCATTAATCAAATAGATGTGATGGTGGGTGTTAGCTATATGATATTACCTGAAAAATTTATCCAAAAAGCGTATTATTATAAAAAATTATGTATGTACATATAAAAGAAGCTTTTTATTAATCCTAACTTTTGCTAAATTATAAATTACACCTCTCGGTTATACAAACAAAAAACCTTTTTTTGTGGTATATAACAACTGTTAGTGCGTCTGTAATAAAGGTAATAGAGTGTAGTTTAGAGTTTTACATCTAAAAAAACTCATTAACTTTTTTTATTTCATCACTGTACTATTTTCTCTTTTTTTAAAAGGCACTATATTTATTCACATTATTAAAACGGTCAGTGGTTTAGGAAGCTTTAAATACAGTATTGTTGCAAGGTTATTCCTAAAATGGAAAATAAGTTTTAATTTTACTTTTGTTGGCTGTTTCGAATCAATAGTAATTAAGAGTTTTTTGCTTAATGTATAAAAGCTTCTATTTTTGTTACAATACGTTTTTTATGTAACTGAAACTTCGAATTTTACCATGATGCCATGGTATTATTTGTATTTATTTTTGTTTGAATTTACTTTTTACAGTGCGCTTGTTTTCAATTTTTTGTCTTATTAGTATTTAGCTTGTACTTGTTGATGTCTCACTTCTTACTCTACTGTTTATAACATAATAATACGAATATAAGATTGAGTTTTTATTTTCGTTTGAACTGTGTTTATAAACGAATTATTCAGGCTATTATAATTAAAACTGATATACATACTTAACAAGCTCCGCTTGTTTGGACATGAATTAGAACTGGAAGTAATAAATGAGAACGTATACACAAATAAACACAACAAATAGAATTATTGTGAACTTATTGTCAACAAGGTATAGCAATTACACAAGTCTGCAAATAAAAAACTGCATAGGATTTTTATACATTTTCTTTAGATTTCAACTTGGTAAAAACGAAAAAAATACCAACAAATTCCATCCCATCAATTTTTTTAGCGTAAAATTCCTAGTTAACTTAAAATTTAGTATTCTTTTTTTTATTTAAAAAATGACCTTAAAACAAAGACTTCTCATTAATTCTATCAAATTATAGCTGGACTTGGCAATAAATTAAAAAAAATGTTAATGGTTGAAGAGAATAGTGGTAGGGGGAGGTGGGTAAAGTTGTTTTAGCGTTAGGAGGAAGGTCGCACGATCGTGTAGAAACAGGTTAAAAGTTGATAGCGAGTAATATTATTGGTGAGGTTGAGTATGTTTCGATATGTTAACTGGGATGCTAGGAATAAATATAAACAACTTGCTGTTAGATTATATCATGTTTCAACAAGTTAAATAAGTTCAGTATCTCGCTGACCATCTAATGCCACACTCAATTTATATTCAGCACTCGAACGCTACTGCGCTTGTATTTTTATTTCTGGAATATGGCTCGCAGAGGTTGTGTAATTTTTCCCGACAGCTTCTGTAATGGTTGTGGTGGATACACAGTGAAACGTCAACAAAGAAACATAAGTGAGTTTGTGAAGAAAGTTTATTTTGCGTATTTCTAATTGAAGACTTGGAGATCAAGACAAAGCATGGGCTCCGCATAAGGTGTGCAGAATATGCGAGGAAGATTTTCGTTTGTGGCGTAAGGGTAAGAAAAACTCATTTTGTTTTAGCATTCCTATTATACGGCGTGAACAGAAAAATCACACAACCGACTGCTACTTCTGTTCGGTAGATGTTAAAGGATTTAATACAAAAAATAAAAAGAAAATATTTTACCCTAACCTTGACTCAGCTTCTCGTTAAGTTCCATGGTTCTGAAATACCAGTTCTACAGTCACCTTCTAATTTAGATGACATTCTGAGTGAGTCAGAGGACTGAGACACATAAGCTCAACTTTTTTCTCAGAGTGACTTCAACGACCTAGTGAGAGACTTAGGTCTTTCAAAAGATGCAGCCGGACTGCTAGGATCAACGCTAAAAAACAAAAACCTGCTCGTATCTAGGACCACATTTTCGTGGTACAGGCATCGAGAGAGAGAATTTACCCAGTTTTTCTCTAAAGAGGGAAGTCTGGTTTATTGTAATGATGTTCATGGCCTCATGAAGTGCTTTGCAATAAAATATAATTCATTAGAATGGCGCATATTCATTGATTCGTCTAACACTAGCCTCAAAGCAGTCTTGCTGCTAAATGGAAATATATATTTGCATCTCTTCCTATGGGACACTCGGTACATATGGAAGAAAACTATAATGACTTGGCTACAACTTGAGAAAATCAAATATCAAGAGCATCAATGGATGGCTTGTGGAGATTTCAAAATACTAACCATGTTGTTGGGTCAGCAAGGAGGTTATACAAAATATCCTTGCTTTCTTTGTTTATGGGATAGTAGAGCGAGACAGCTGCACTGGACAAAAACTGACTGGCCACCACGAGACAGTTTAACCCCCGGCGAGAAAAACGTCATCAATACGACCCTGGTTTCCCCAGAAAAAATTGTTATTACCACCTCTTCATATTAAATTGGGGCTCATAAAGCAGTTTGTCAAATCACTGCCAAGAGATGGGAATTGTTTCAGATATTTGTGTTCCAAGTTCCCGAAACTGTCTTACGCCAAGTAGTTAAAAGAGGGAGTTTTCACTGGCGCCGACATAAGGAAACTTTTATCTGATCCCTTCTTTTTGGAAACAATGGGAGAAAAGGAAAAAGAAGCATGGGACTCTTTCAAGGATGTAGTGCATAAGCTTTTGGGGAATACTAAGGGCGTTGACTACAAAACCTTTGTACTACCCTTGCTGGCAGCGTATAAAACTCAAGGATGCAAGATGATAAAAGTTTATTTCTTACACTCCCATATTGACTATTTTGTCGAAGAAACGTTTGAGCTTACAGTGAAGAACAGGGTGAAAGATTTCACCAGGATGTCCTTGATATCGAGAGACGTTACCAAGGAAAATGGGATGTCACTATGTTAGCTAACTACAGTTGGATGTTATAAAGGCGTATCGAAGTTATAATGAAATTATTACATGCTCTTATGATCTTGGCCAACTTCATTTTTTAATTTACTGTCAATGGTTTTTCTTTATTATTTTCTTTAAACTTCGGTCGTGCAAAAAAATATTGTGCCTATATAACTCTAGTGTAAATTGTCGTTTTAGAACTCGTAGGTCTACGGTACTCGCGCGTCGCTCGTACCATAAACTTCCTACTCGTTAAAAACATCACCTTTACACTCTTGTTATATAAATAACTATTATGAATAGGAATTGATTTAGTTTGTTAAGCTAAATTATTTTTAATACAAAAAATTGTGGACGTCTTGTGACGTCATGTCCTAACACCTAAGTAATTTGTAATATCTGGGACAGGACGTTGTACGACGTCTATGTATTTTTGTTCTTAATAATTCATTTATTTATTTAAACTGAACATACATAACAACAGAATAGCAATACTCTAAAAAGTAGTATTTAACACAATAAACGAAGTCATATCTTCTAATAAAACATCTCGAAGTATGGCACAACGCGAAGGGGGGGATTCCTGGACACGTTTTGCATCTACATTTTGTTTCTTTTTTTACTCCTTGTTCAGTGCATACCCTGTTGTATCTTTACAATAAACACTAATCTTTATTATAAACATTTATTAACATGCAAGAAAATACATTTTTGTTTATATCATGTTCTCTTGTTTCTAACATAGTAACTATGGTAACTACTAACTCTTACCAACCTAAATATATGTTTTATAAAAGTAACTGGCTGTTGCCAACTATACAACGTCCCCCCTTTTCACACATAGATTTAATAATAATCTTTTAAATATGTAGGCATCTTTACTATGCGCCCAGATCGTGCGACTTGTTTAGAGTGTTTTGTGGTATCTTGGCCACTGACCAGTTCCTGTCCTGTATTACCTTCTAAATTTTCCTCAAAGATAACATTCTCTTTCTCTTTAGGAACTTCATTGCCAGTATCTGAGAAATCAGGCGACACATTACACTTATTAAGTGAATGCCTTAAATGAAATGTATTCCTGCAAAGCATATCATCTGATTCCTTTTGAACTGTAAAGGATCTAGGTCCTGCAGCACAGACTACTTTAGCAGGAGACCATGTTTTGTCGTGTAGATTTTGTACCACTACATCATCCCCCGGTTTATAACTTGGTCTGTCATGTGCAGTTTTATTGTAATAACTTTCTATTTTCTCTGACTTTTTAACTAACTCTTGCTTGGCATTAGTTACTAACTTAGGTTTTAAGATTTCCTCAGTGCTTGGTATTTTAGAGCGCAACATTCTGCTCATGAGTATTTGCGAGGGACTATAATTAAGTCCTGCTACAGGGGAATTCCTGTAATTTAACAAGGCCAAATGAATATCCGAGCCACTATTTTTACATTTCCGCATCAGTTTTTTGACAATCCCCACAGCTTTCTCACTTAACCCATTAGACTTTGGGTATCTGGGGCTTGAGTGAATTAATTGAATATCATAACTGTTTGCAAACTCTTTGAACTTAAAACTTGCAAATGGCATGTTATCACTAACAATGTACTTGGGTATACCATGCACTGCGAAAATATTTTTTAATTTAATTATTACTGAATCAGCTGTTTTATCTCTTCAGTATGCGCCCTTTTAATCAAATTTAATCTAATACAATCTTGTAACTCTAGTATTGGTATTGAATTTAATTTTACTACTAAAAACTTTATTCTTGCATCTGCATTTTTTTACTTTACAGTTTAATTCAAGAGATCCTTCTGATTTTAATCTATTGCCATTATATACAATTAGCATTGTTCCAGTGTCTTCTAAATATAAATTGTTATTTTTATTTAACTTAACAAAATATTCATAAGGCAAATTGCTGCATTCTGCTCCTGAATCTAATTTGAATGAGATTTTTAAATCTCCTACCTGAATATCCTAGTACCACTGTCTACCTATACTGTCGACAGATGTATCTGACTTTCTTTTTACCTTTTTAATTTGATTTTTACAATTTCTTTCCTCAAGTATTACATCTAAACTAAAACTCTCTTGATCTTCTTCTGTTATTTCATTTATTTTTCTTCCTTCTTTTTTTTTCATTTCTCTTTGGTTTCTTGTTTTACACATTGCTGCAAAGTGGTTTTTGTTTTTACACACTGCACTGGACGCGCTTTTCTTTTATGCACTTTCCCGCACCTTGAGCACTTGTAAGGTTTCTTAAAAGTTCCACCTTTATCTTCTTTCCTGTTTATTTTATTTTCTTTTAATGTTACTGCTGCCACCTCTGCTTTTTCTTTCATATCCCTGGCTTGCGTTTTTCCTGTTTTCGTTGCTCTACACTGGTTTATGGCTTTTTCTAGCGTTAAATCTGTTTCTCTTAGTAATCTTTCTTGCAACACAGGGTCATTGGTGCCTATTACAACCCTATCACGGATTAGTCTTTCTTCCTGGTCGCCAAACTCACATTTTTTGGCTTGAAGCCTCAAGTCGGTTAGGAAATGTGCAAAACTTTCTTCACGCTGCTGTGATCTGGTGAAGAATTTGAAATTTTCTGTGATTACGTTTTTTCTCGGCGTACAGTAATTTTCAAATGCTGTTACGATGCTTTCAAATGTGTTCTTTTCATTATCGGTTAATTTGAAAGTATCCAAAATATCCATTGCCTCTTCGCCAGCTACGGTCATGAAAAGCCCTATTTTGCGTCGCATCGGAGAGACCTGTTGCCTGTAAATAGTAATCAAATTGTTGTTTGAATTTCATCCAATTGGTGTATTCTCCTGTGAAAACTAAAGATTGCAGCGGTTTAAAGTTTGCTAAACCTTCCATCGTTGATTTATAACCTCACTTTTTCGTTTTTGTATTTTTGTTTACAGTTGTGTACACTAAGTACTTAATATCTTTTCTGTTATTTTTAACACTTTTCTTCTGACACCATGTTGTTTCTTTACAATAAACACCAATCTTTATTATAAACATTTATTAACATGCAAGAAAATACATTTTTGTTTATATCATGTTCTCTTGTTTCTAACATAGTAACTATGATAACTACTAACTCTTACCAACCTAAATATATGTTTTATAAAAGTAACTGGCTGTTGCCAACTATACAACATACACTGCACCTCAAAAATAATGGTTTTTCGTAGCACCCTTTCTTTTCGGCAATACTTCAATAAAATGCATAGTTGCGTTCAAATTTTTATCTCCTTGATTGGACATTTTACGCTTTTTACCTCCATAGATAGTACCTTGTTTTACAAGAAGCCTCCCATCTTTGATGTTTTCTGGAATCAGAACAAGTTCCTTCACCAACAATTCTCGGAATTCCAAGAGAGTCGGAATCACTTTTTTTTATAAGATAGAACGAATTCCAAATTGAAACATTAAGTAAATTAAATACTGTCTTATATCAGCAAACAGTCTTCCTAGGGGACGAATAATAGCTTGTCATCTAGTCCTTCCTATCAACTCCAGACATATTCTCATTCTAGCTTGCAATTTCCTTTGGTTTTTGTTTTACTCTTTCATATCTGTTCTGTACTTCCGTCATAGAAAGGTGGTAGCAAGTAGTTAAACAGAAAAGGCTTCTTCTGTCCCTCCATTTATACACATAAATCTTCCCTTGCCTTTTCCATTTATGTTCTCTTTGGTTCAATTTAGCTCTAATAATATCCGGTGAATTGTTTCTTCTATTCTTTCTAAGAGTGTCAGTAGTTGGAGTTTTTCTAAGTAGTAAACTAAAGTCTCTAACTTAGAGAGACCTTCATCTTTGCCAAATTTTCCACTGTATATTGGAATATCTAACACATATCCATCTGTTGAGCGCAATTCATAAAATGTTATGCCACATCTGGCACGCTTTCCTTATTGTACTGTCGAAAAGACAGTTTGCCTCTAAAAAAAAGTAGCGACTCATCAAGAAATAAGTGTTCAGGAGGGCTATATAATTTTCAAAAATTCTCCAAGATATTCAACAATGGACTAACCTTATTTAGTCTCTCATTTTTGTTTAATTGTCACTGTAGCTATAGCTAAAATATCTCAACATCTATTCAAATCTCCTACCAGATATTGGCATGATGAAAGGATGGATGATAATACAAGGGATCAAAACTGAACAACAACAAAATATAATTGCCCTTATAGGATTCATAAAGACAAAAATTCTTTGAGTTTCTTCATTTCCAATAGTTTTATTGCAGATGTTTGACAATTTTTAGTATGCTGAGGAAATGTATTTTGGAGTATCTGTGCATATCGGTTCATAGATTCAAGTATCATTATTTTGTTGCTTTATAAAATGCCAAAAAAATCTGTTGCAGTGTGAAAGTCTCTTGGGTTTACTCTAACCCCGGCTAAATCTGCATCAAAATGAAAACCAGGAATATCTGTTATATAATCACACCAATCACCTTTTTCATTATCATTAATGATTGAATTATCGATGGACCCTGTAATCTTACTATCATGTTCTACTCCCGGCGTCGGCCTGTCAATTCCATTATTTGAAGATGAAGCAGAATAGTTCTAATCACGGATGTCGTCATCGTTACTAAAAGGCTTCTTCTCAGAATCAATTTCGCCGATACTTACTTCGTCCATCAGTTGGAGTAGTCTCGATTCTTCTTTAGCATCCATGACTTAGAAGTATAAGCAAGTTTATCTAAATGTAGAACAACAAACTTCCAAAACCAGTAAAAACTAAATTTTAACTGAAAAGTTCACATATTTCTTAGACAGAAATACACATTCACACTTATTAGTTGTCGACATCAACTTCTTTTTATCAAATTTGCACTTAAAGTCGACAATGTAAACCAAATCAGTAAACTATAGAAGTAATCACTGCAAAATCAAACATAACCTCAATATTATTTTATTTTTACTTTAACGTATAATTTTACAAAATATAGGTCTCTAACTACAAACAAATAATATATTAACATTCTTACCTTCCAAAATGTATTAACACACGAAAAAAGCAATTATTAACTCAATTATGATCAGTACATTTATACCAACCGTGAACTAAACAGCGTTTACACCGAAAACAATATTAATGGCATTTAGTGATATACAGGGACAATTCACAAAACATAATTTGTTTTTCTGGGACACTAAAGACAGGCGAATAGGTATTTGCATGATGTATTCGACGTTCAACGACGTCGTATGTTCAGCGGTAGCTTGAAAGGACGTTGCAAAACGTCGTGACCCTACATATCTGACGTTATGTCCGCGAACGAAAGGAAAAAAAGCTTTAAGTTGTAGATAAAATATCTAAACTCAAGTATTTCAAAACATAACCTGCTCGAGCCACACCTAACCTCTTGATGAACAACGCTGCTCAAATCAGAAGCAAACTACAAAACCCAATAGAATTTAGCACATCGACAAAACCTCCTAACAAGTACCACTGCTCAAGCTAAAACCGAACTTAAATATAAACTCAGTGCATCTCGTTAAACGTCGAATCCCTTATGAGCTACCAAGGTCAAATCAGAATCCAAAACCTGACAATTGAAGCTATTGCTTAAAAATATTAACCCTCTCAGTCTTTCTTAATTTAATAACAAACTCGTTCTAGGCATAAGGTGCCGGTAAAGCTGATATCACGCGAAGGCCTAATACCAATGCAAGTTTTTTCATCTCTATTACTTGAATGCGATTTCAAAAAGATATTTTTGTCGCCACTGGCGTATCTCGAGGAATTTAAAAAATAAAAGCATTTGACAATCAGCCAAAATGCAAGATTTTTTATACTCAAACCCTGCACCTTTGTTGAATTTTTCTGCAGACTTGATGGAATTCTTGCGATATACGTTATATACAGCATTAGTTCTCTGACTTAAAGGAGCTGACATCATTATTCGCTGTTTGATTTTTACTATGAAGCTTTTGAACGGAGACCTTTCCATCTATTATGGTAAGAGATAAAGACAAGTCTTGATCATCAGGCAATAATTTGCTTTCAAGATATCTTACGAGAGTTACTGTTGGCTCTTTTAATAGAGCCATAGGCATTAGTTAAGATCTAAAGTAAAAAGGTGCAAAAAATGACTAAACAACTTAAACCGGCAGCGTAAAGGATCTCATGGGACCAAAAACATTTTCAAGCATATGAACTTTTGACGATTTGTCGAGCCGGCAATAAATCTTTTTGTACTTCTTTTAGAACTACTGCTCCTGTCGATAAGTTAATCATATCAGTTAGATTTTCGTCAGAAGGATTTGTCTATTTGTTCCCAAGAAGTTCCATCACAGCAAGGATGCATTCTTTTTCTTAATGCGTGAGTTTTGAAGATCTGGATAACGAAATTCTGTCCTAATGGAGTTTCCAAAATATGTCTCCATATGTTTTAACTGATGTTGACGTTCAGTATTTAACTGCATATAATACAGTATTTAGAAATGTATTGATAGTTTTCTCAATAGTCTGATTAGCTGGTATTCGAAAGCGTTTCGAGTCCAATTGGACGGAAAATCTAGTAGTGTTCAACTGAGTTGATGACAAATATCTGATTTTACCCTTAGCGGGTTTGCATGTTTTCTTAGAGTGATTATTCTTTTGCATTTGCATAGCTTGTTTGATTGGGAGATCTCTTATATTGATATAGTGTACATTTATTCAGTACTTCACTACAAGTAAAATGTATCTTCTCTGTAAGCTTAGGTTTATGTCAGCTGGCAATTCTGTTGAGCGCAAAACACCATGGCACTGTCTGTTTAATGCATGAGAAGTACATAATCCAATTTTTTTCTCTGTTGGCATAAATAAACTCAAGCAAAAGTTCAACCAGGTCTAATTATGTCGTCCAGAAGAATGAAAATCCAATTCAGCTCAAAGTGACGGTCAATGTTTTGAGTGCCTTATACGCCATTTTGAATTAGTCACCGTATTGCATAGCTGTGACTTGAAGATGGCAATCGTACCGCGAATATAACTAGGGTCTGAGGAAAAAATGGTAGATACTCTCCCACTCTTATGGATTTTTTTATTTTTGCTTTTTTAGCCCATAAGCTTGGTTTTGATCGTGTTGATTAATTAAAATATGCATTCAGTTAATATTTTAATTTCAAGATATTAGTTGTGTACGCAAAGACTCATCTCATTATTTCCATTATAACATTTTTGTAATTCATTCAGTTCTTGTTTTAATTTTGCAAAAGGTCTGATTGTTGTTATTCGAGCATAGGCCATCCGGTTCCATTGTATGTACATCCCATTTTCACTGTTACTCAGATAACAAAACTTGACTTATAATTATTTTGGTATTTTGTAAAGTGAGGAAAATCTAGCAACTTAATGTATTATGGTTGTCGCTACTGGTTACCTTACATTCTGGATTTCAGACAAGCCTGCACCTAGCAATTGTAGAGTATATGAAGAGAAATGTCCTCTTGAGTTCTATACTTCATAAATCGGGTATCATACCTAAGTTAGTTAGATACTTATTAAACTGACATTGATTGGCAAACAGTCTGTAACAAATTTTTGGTGATTTTTATTCTGGGGGCTAGTAAGAATTGTTTTATCATTTGGTGTGGTTTTCTCTGAGTCGTAACTTACTTTATTATACATTACAGTGTCACCACCAGTAGTTAGACTTTCTTAGAATTAAATAACTATGAAGTCTATTTCATAATGTTCTAGACGTTTTCACGAATTCTGACTCAATTGTATTGAACATTTAGGTATTCTTGTAAGACAGTAGACAATATTACGCTACATCTTGTTTTCTGAAATTGAATTGATCTAGTAATTATTGGCAATAACCAAAGATATCTAGACTGATTTTTGACAGATTTATGAATAAATAGTCTTCTACTGACTAATTTTACCAAAGGCTGGATACATTTTGAATGAAATTTGACGGTTTGCTCTCAGAAAAATAAATTTATTAATAAGAAGTCACTGAAACTATATTTTTAGTTTAGTATCTTGTCGGTCTTTTTTGAACACGGGCTTGAAAAAATGATTGCAATTAATCAATCCATTTTGATTTTAGTTTACTAACTTTGGAAACCAAAACTCAGGAAGGAACTAGGATTAACTTATCAATTTAGAATCTTCAATAATTTGTAAAATTTAAGCTTTTCAAATTTTTATTCGATTCGCATAAATGCAAACACAATACTACGTCTACGTACTATACTAAATTAAACTAGGAGGGCACTAGAATTTCCACAGCATCTTGAAATAAAACAAGAAACGAGAAAACTACTATTTTGTGTAGAGATGCTAAGGTATTTTCTGTAAAGAAGATATTAAAAATAATAGAGTCATCAGCTGTATGCCTGCCGCTTGTGACAACTGTCTCAAATAGTTAAGAAAAAAAACTTTAACGAAGTTATTATTCAACGTCAATTGCAGTTTGTTGAAGTGTCTCTAATTATGGTGACACGAAGAAGTTGTAAAAACTTTGACAAAACTAAGTATAATGAGAAATTCTCTTAAAGGCCTTTGTCACAAAATTTCCATAGTAATGCAGACCTGTAAAATCTTAATTCGCCTTTGCTTTTTTTTTACCAGCTGCGTGTACCTGCAGATTTCTTTCACACTCAATTTTTTTCGTTTTATTTTCATACATCTTTAGTGTGTTCACTTTTATAGGCAACTTTAAAATTAATCTAAAACTAATTCCATTTACACCCAGCTCTGAAGGTTAAGAACTCAGATATAATTCTAGAAATAACGTTACATAAATTATGTAAAGTAACATTTGAACTATTTGGCGAATAGTAAAAGAAAGTGTGGGATGTTTTACGACATCGCATAAATACTAACCCAAGTATAACCCTTAACTTTATAACTTCCGCTGTTTACAGATGTACATATAATTAAAACGTAGTGACAATAAATTAGTGACTAATCATATGGTAAAGTATAGTAAAGGATTGCTGCGACCCAAATAATTTCAGTCTTACTGTACATTTATACAGTATTCAAACAGCGTTTAACTTTACTAAGAGTAACATCACGGTCATGTTCTCAAGCAATAAGACTGTTTTGCCTTCATTATAATCCCTAATCTTCCTAACTCATGCAAGAACATATAAACCTCGCAAGAAACTATTTCAGATAAACGTTTTCAAGACTTCAATATGAATTTTTTTTTACTGAATACGATTACGGTTGCAATCAGCAAATAAAAAAATAGGATGAAGAATGAACCGAAGAGAAAATATTATTTGATGTATAAGGTATACCTTAAATTAATTTCGAGTGGGTAGCTTAATACGGAGTGTTAGATAGATCCCTCAAGTTTTATCGGATCTTCACACTTTTAGCCATCGACCTGCAAATAAACAAATTACCCACTGCGTGTATTGAAATGTTCATGAGATTAACTTTCACTAAGATTTTGGTCTAAAAATACATAAATTCTATTTCATTGCCTTTAAATGTCGGTGTTACACTGGAACAACTTTATTAATTAGTACTTGTTCTCATATTTGATAATATAGAGAAAGACATCAAAATTAAAAACCTATTCAACTTTTCGACGATTAAATTTACTCTCAATTTTGTGACCTCAAAAGTTAAGTCGTTTAATCGATAGAACAAAGGAATTACATCACGACAGCTCAAAATGCCTCCATATTTGAACGAAGTTGTCTTAATAATTTGCGATGCAACACTTCACACTTTCATGTCTGACTAGTCTCTTAGAAAGATAAAATGACATGCTTTAAAAGAAAATATTATTGTTGGGTTTTATTGTGAAGAATTGTAAATTACAGGACAGGATTTAAATTTTTTATAAACCGTAAATCGTAATCTTAAAAGAATTATTTTGACACCAAACAAAAGACCATCGCAAATTGAGCTCAATAACGATTTCCTCTCCGCTAGAGGCGTTGTTGTTGCCCGTCGAATTTGACAAATCTGAACGTTATTTTATAGATTTGAGGTTAGTAGAATGTAAATTTTAGGAAAAAGTAAACTTATCAAATTGGAAGTGGAACCACACCGCCTCTATCGGAAAGAAAATACTTTATCTCACATTAACTGGCTTCGAGTAAGCAATCCGATTACAAATTTTTGTGTATTGATCAAAATAGCACAGGCAATAACGTTAAAATACATCAAACCATAACCACACTTCTTCTTTACCCAGCAATATTTCAATTTGTCTAAGCTAAATCTTAAGAATGTCTTTATGCTTGTAGATACATTGCAATTATACATTTATAAGAATACTTCTGAATAAATCTCTGTGATGTAGAGGCCTGCACGGGCCGGGAATTAGTCGGGCCCGTTAGGGTTTGTCGGGCTGTTCGGGTTTCTCCGCCCCGTCGGCCCATTTGGGACTCTCGATCCGTTCGAACCTGTCTGGTCTGGTTCGGGTTTGTCGTCCCTATCATTCTGTTTGAGCCTGTCAGGCTATTTGGGTCTTGCGGGCTCGTCGGGCCGTTATTTTGATACTGATTCGAAACGGGCGACTTTCGTACTGCACCGAATCGAGATTTTTGCCGGAGGATTTCCGTACTGACCCGAATAAACATTATTTTTATACTGAACCAAAGCGGGGAATTTTCATACTGCACTGGTCCGAGTTTTTTTTTCGTACTGACTCAGGCAGGCGTAATTTCCATATTGACCCGGACAAGTATTATTTTCGTACTGATCGAAAACTAATGACTTTCGTATTGCACCGAACCCATATCTTTTTCCTGGTGACTCCGGACGGGCTATTTTCGTACTGAACCGCGCAGGAGAATTTTGCTACTGACTCGAACAGGCATTATTTTTGTTCTGATCTGGACAAACATTATTTTTATGCTGAACCAAAGCGGACAATTTTCTTACTGCACTGGTTCAAGATTTTCTTCGTACCGATTCAGGCAGGCGTAATTTTCATATTGACTCGGAAAAGCATTGTTTCGGGTTATTTGGACCGATCTACAAGTTACTAGGCCCTTTTTTTTGAGCCGCATCAAGTTTATCTAGTCCGAGCAGACTTGGAAATTTTTACTCATGCAGGGCTCTAGTGTGTTGTCTTATAAAATAACGGTAATAACGAATTTAGTTAAAAATTAAGAATATGAACAGTGAACAAGTACAATATCATGTTTTGAATCATCTTTGCATCATGCTATTACGCCATAGGATAGCATAGTCTAAAAACGACAATCAATCAAAGACTTTTGGACAATTATCTTGGGGAAATTTTATGATGTTGGATGAAAAACTTAAAATGAAGAGAAATTAAGGCGTAAAGTTTCTTAAAAATTAGCAGAAATGAATTTTGCTCCGTCTAAGAACTGAAGGGACAGCGTTAGAAGAATGGGCCGTTAGCATTAGTTTAAATTAATATTTCTGTGCCCAACAGGTGTGTTAAGTAAAGTTTATACCAGGGCCATGCGAATGATACAGTTTGCCATAGGCGTCACAATGACTATAGGTGCTGCGCTGCGCCGTGGTAATAATTAAAAAATTAAAACTTAAATTAAAGGCACCATCCTGTTTACCATCCTTATATTAGGCAATACATTAGAGACCTGCGCGGTTTGATTTTTTAGTCGGGTCTTTACGCGGCTCAAGTCGAATGGTTTGGGTCGGACCGGGCTTCAGTCCAAAAATTTATCGAGCTCTTTGAACCGTTCATTCTTCTCGGGCCTATCGAGCTGTTGGAGCCTGTCGGACCTCTCAGGCCTATTAGGGTCTATCGAACTTTTTGTACTTCTTAGCTCTTCGGACTTCATCTAGGACCGTAAGGCTTTTTGAGCTTCTTGGCCCTTTGGGCTTCTGTTGGACTGTTCAAACCGATCAAGAAGTTGCCGGGTTCTTTTCGGGACCCGTCAAGTTTTTCCCCAGGGCTCTACACCAAATATCCTAACGCTAATCATGCTTGGATAGTCTGTTTGATGGAGAGTAAATCCAAACTTTCAATCATTAGTTTTACGAGAATGTTTAAAAAGTAAGAGTAACAAAGCGAGTAGATAAATGAATAGAGAAATAAAGGAAATGAAATTTGGCGGTAGAGTACAAAAAGCAATTTTAATTAGTCAAGCTTATAGACTACTGATGGTGGTCTGGTGGAGCAAAAAAAACCTGATCTTCAGCCAGATTAGCTTTCTCAACAAAATCTACACAAGAAAACTAGCAGAGCTGCCTGTCGGCGAAAAAGTAGTAAGTGGACTACTGTATCCACAAGCTAATTTGCTTAGGTAGGCTAGCACAGAACGCATTAGGCTAGTGGGTCAGTGCAGGCAACTTGGTGGAAAGCAAAGTCTAATTCTTAACTAGATTAGTTTCCTAAATTTTCTGTAAGAATGTAAAATGAAAAACAGCGACAAAGCCACGAAATACAAGCTATGACGGTTTGAGTTAGCGTAACAGGATCAATTTTAGTTCCTACCTGTGCTTTCTCAATTTACGTAGAGTTACCGGCACATTTATGTATAATTTTCAGTTCAAAAATAAATTCTTTAAAAACGTTCAATTAATTGTATTACATATTCTCCTTTTGATAATGGGCTAATATTTCTTGATTTACTCAAATCGTAGTAGTTTGAAAGATTTATCTTCTTAGGCACTATTTTAGCTGGTCCACTTTATGACGTCCTTGCCATAGTTACATGAAATCGAAGCTGCTTAAAATATCGTAGATAAAAGCTTCCTGATTTGTAGATTCTTCAGTAGCGACACTTGGGTCTTTTGAAATTATTGTGTGTAAATGACCTGCCGAGGTACTTTTTTTTTAGAAACTTTTACGCCTGCTTTTTGCCAAAACATTTCTTCGGTCCCTTCTTGACGTGTTGGTGAGTAAAACTTTAATCCTAGAAGCTGCTGACGGTCACCTTTTACTTAAGTTTTGTCACCCATAACCACAGAATCAGATTTGTGTAATATATCATTATAAAATTCTTTTACTCTGGATTGCCCTCGTTTGTGTTGTTCTTTCAAGAGCCATAACACGAACCATAATCTTCGCGTTTCGGTAGAAGAAGGGAATGATTTTGTTGGTCAGTACCTTGTTGACTGAACGCTTCTGCTTACCCGATCTAGATCTCCTTTAGACGGAAGACTCACAAAACAACAACAGGTTGTATGGTATTTTGAAGGATAGAGCTTGTCAGCTTTGGTAACAGTATTTTTGGATTTTGGTTACATTTGTTCAAGATTTTCTTCAGTGCTGAAGTTTTTTGTTTGTCATTAAGCAAAGTCTGTTTGGTATCAAATCAAAAGCTGAATATTTTCCAAAGACATGGTCTAGTAAATTTATATTTGGTGTAAATCTTTTCTTAGGAGCTACTCGATTGAAAGGATTTCAGTTTTATTGAGTACAGTCTTTATAACGTGTACAAGGCCCTTTTCTTTTTTCAATCAAGTCTGTAGCGCAAATTTAAATTTTCTGGTTCAGATTTATTCAGATTATTATGAGATACAAACACAAGATTTCAAGGAAAACCCCTCTTGTTTGCTGTGTTTACAAGAATGTGTCACGATCATGGGTAGAATCTTAAATTTTAGCATGCCCTTGTAGTAAGAATTGTTTGAACACACTTTTTTGAAATTAATATGTGCACTTGCAGGTCATACCTATTTCCTGTTGCGCTCCAAAATCTTGTTAGCATATTGCCCTATATCTGTTAATTTATCGCGCTGAAAAACTCTTTCTTGACCTATCACAGTAAGCCACATGATGAGGCTATTGCCATTGCGTATATGAAGGCAAAACTTAGCAAGGCCCACATTATTTTTGCTTTATTCTAAATCTTTATTCTTAAAATCCGTGATCCAAGATATTTTGGCAAGATCTAAATTCCAGTTAACTTTTTCGAATTTTCTGGACCTTTACAGATTACTGAATCTGTATGCACCCAGATTTTGTATTTGTGCAATTCTGAATTGATACGGGCCTACTTTCTGTTGGTACTTGAATTTTTGCAGAGCTTGCAATCTCTTTAAGTCCTTAGGTCTTTGTGATTATCAGGAAAAAAGAGCAAAAACGTGGAAATTTTGCTATTGCGATTTCTTGGGCTTATCAAGTAGTATCAGTGGCTAAAGTTTCAAGTTTACATCAACTCTCAAAAATTCTGGTTTTCAACTACCTTGCGTGGCTGTTCAAATGCAACTGGAAAACGCTGACAGAAACAACTGTCTAAACTGTAAAAAGCATTTTGCGCATGGATAAATTAAGCAAGAACTGATAAATTTGTTCTTGGAAGGGAAAGTGAAAGCTGCTATTGCTCATATTGTTTTGTTAATTTACTTTTGAATATTTTGAAGATTAAGTAAAAAAGTAAGTTTGGTCTATTGTACACGGAAATGCCAGACAGCTGCCAATTATGTATTTTTAGAAATATCTAGTTTGCTGCCCTGAAAGCACAGAACAAACACCAATAGCAACAACTTAATCGTATCGAGGGATGTGCTTCTCTTTCACTAAGCACTACTCGTAGCTTTATGCCCTTAATACCCAGAATTCACTCTTTCCCGATGCGTAAGGCAAGAAGGGGGCAGAGATTAATGATTCCAAAGTTCTCGAGTTAAGACAATCAAACGCCGCCAGTAGTGCTGCGGCTGGCTGTATGTCCGTTGGCAGCACATGGTTGTTTTGGATTCCGGGCAATCTCGCGCACCGACTGTCTCGGGGATTGTCCTGGGTGTCTGCTTGGTGCCTGCCATGGTATCCTTCATCCAACGTCCAAACACATATGCCGCGCTCTAGCACTGATATACCACCAACCACTCTATTTCACCTGGCTAAAGAGAAGTATAGTCTTTTTAATAGCCAGTCGGCCGCCTCCGGCGGAACTTGAACGTTCAACTTACTTACTTAAATTTACACTACGTGATTCATTCCAATTTTGCCTACTTTTTACTTCTGCTCTTGATGTAAATCGCGAAAAATTGCATGTCGTCATCATATAATTTGTTTTGGAATCATTTTTTTAAAGATTTGCAATAACTAATTTGGCAATACAACTCTCGAAATCAATATTTTTCTTAGAATGATCTTCTGGCTAAAGTAAAAAAAATTATGAAATTATGGGTTACAAATATAAATCAGTTAACGGTCACAAAACTCTCTGCGAACAAAAACATGCTGTTGCATCAAAAATTACCGTTCTTAGAAAATTTTTACAGTATCTAAATTCCAGTGAAAATATCCCATTCGTGTATCTAGATGAAATATGGATCTATCAAAATGGATCCGTGATTCGACGTTGGGTACACGATTCCGATATTAAGTGTAACACAGCTAAATTTAAAAATGAAGGGAAACGCTCCACTATTTTGCATGCGGGATATAGGGGCGAGTTTTTGGAAGGGTGTGATTTTCTTTTAGATTCTCAAAATAACGATCGGGATTATTTTTCAATATTGGGTGGTTAATCAGCTCATTCCAGCTTTGGATAAGCTTGGGGGAAAAGTGTAATTGTTATGGACAATGCTGCTTACCATTCGGTGCAATTGGACAAACCTCCAACATTTTCCTTCAAGAAAAACCAATTGTAGGAATGGTTGACAAAGCACAATGTCAAATGTTATTCAAAATTTTCCAAAAAGCAAAGGTACGATTTAATAAAACCTTTTCGATCGGACGATAAAAAACGTACGTAATTGATGAACTGCTGAAAGAGAAAGGATATGCAGTTTTTAGAATGCCTCCGTACCGTTGTTAGTATAACCCTATTGCAATGGCGTGGGGGTATTGTAAGCTTTATTACAACAAGCACATAAACTCTGGAACACCTTCTAAAAATCGTGTCCAGAATTTATGGCTTGAGACTCTTTCAAAATGTTCTTTAGTTAGTGGCAAAATTTCTGTGATCACTGCAAGAAGCTTATTTTGGCTGACTGGAAAAAACATATGGAGAATTCTTTGTTTGAAAATATTCCTCCTTTTATTATTTCGCTTGCAGAATCTGACGCCGAATCTATTTCGGATGATTCAGAAGTAGACTCATCTCACGAACTAATGGAAGTGGAATGAGGCCTTACTACTGTTTGGCATCAAAATCTTTGTGTAATATCGCTACAATCATCTTGTAGAAAAAACTTTATTACTTGCAATGGAGCCCAGGAAAATGCTGTGCAGGTTTGATATCCTTAGAGGAAATTTTTACAGCAGGATGGAGGCGAGGTATCGCCACCGTTCTTAATCGTTTAACAAAGGAACGGTACTAGAGATACCCTACTGCGTAACATTCTAATCAGTGGACCACTTACAAAACCACAGCTTTGATCGTCAGCGCCCAAACACATTAGCAAACTTTAGTTACATTAATTCTTCAAGATTTAATTGTGGTTACATTTAATTCTTGAAAGTCACCTATTTGGTAGAAACCGTATTTTTATCATGATGCATATATACAGTGTGTCCGCGGATTGCGTTGACAAGAGGAAAAGCTTTTTTATTATTGGTTTTAGGACAAAATGCCACTTTTAATGAAATTTTCTCATTGTTTCAAAACCTCCAATAATGGTAATATAATTCTGATGTTATCAACAATAATGAAGAAAATTTAAAAAGACGCATTATTTTAATATCAAAAAAAACGACTAAGTTCTAAATTTATTCAAAAATCAGGTTGCCATGTTAGCTGTTTTTGCAGGTGCAGTTCAAACATGGTAATTTGATTTTTGAATAAATTTAGAACTTAGTCGTTTTTTTATACTAAAATAATGCGTCTTTTTAAATTTTCTTCATTATTGTTGGTAATATCAAAATTATATTACCATTATTGGAGGTTTTGAAACAAGCAAAAAATTTTATCAAGAGTGACATTTTGTTCTAAGACCAATAATAAAAAAGTTTTTTCTCTTGTCAACTCAATCCGCGGACACACTGTATATATTACTGTTATTGTTGAACAGATGTTGATAATACATTATAAGTAAAAATTCTTTAAAATTATTTTTGTACAGTTGTACTCTTCTTTAATTCTCACGAGTCTCCACACTCGTAATTACTCAAAAAATATCATTTAAATTTCCAGCATCTGAAAGTAGTCATAATTAATTACACATAAATTTCTTATATAATTAGGAGAGTTTTCTACTATAACAAATTATCACCGTCTTTATCCTTATAGCAAGAAGTTTCAACATTTAATTCAATATTTTACAGGAAATAGAACTTTTCCTAAAATAATCTTCTAGCGTAACCGATTTTCAGATTTACAAAAAAAAGGCAATAGCGTGAGGTCAGACTGTCATAAAATCATAACCTTAAAGTACATTAAGCGTCAATAAGATTCTACAAGCCGAGTTAATAGATAAACGGCCCGGTTTACAATACTCAAACGGTCATTCTGTCACAGCCATTACGACTCATAAACATCATGAACGCCGTATAGTTACTGTAGGGTTATTTTCAAGGAACAAAGATCAAAATTAACTTGTACAAAAATGAAAATGAACGTTTTTTCGTTAATGCCAGGGCAGATCAAGAAATTTCAGAAAACTTTACAACTAGTTTGGAACACTTGCTATAGTTGGAAATAACGTAGTGATGTAATTGTTTTGTGAGACTTTCATTCTATTTAGTATTTCTATATACAAATAACTAAACCAGTTTGACGGTTTAGCGCATTGAAAATTTTCTTTGTTTCTTCAAAAATTGAGAAAAATCACTTTTCAAAATGTGTAAATCTGAAAATGCTACTTCGTTGTCTAAAATACCTTGAAAGTACGTATTCAAACGCAAAAAACTCATTTAAAGGCCACCGCGCTTATTCTGCATGTAGGTATGTACTACATACAATATAAAATTATAAAATGCTACATAACAAAAACAAAGCTACAAAATTGTCTCTTAATTTCATAATTTGTCAATGAATTGAAGGGATATTTCAATGACAATGGGCTGCAGAGGTCTCGCGGTAGGATATATGGAGGGTAAGATTACTGATCAGGGACTAATTACTAACCGTGCATGAGCTTTTAATGATTAATATTTGTACAATATTTATTTAACAATTTTATAGTGACAAGATTCAGTGTAAGAGCCGCCCATGAAAATTTTATGTTTATTGTTTTCATTATTATGCTGCTGTAGGTCCGAATGTAAAATTATTTAGTTCTCACATAATTGTTTACTTTTTCATGGCTTGTTTATTGGGATAATTAAAAATAACAACGAAATTAACGTAAACAATTACCACGCACCAGCAAACCATATGTTAGTAAATCTAGACCTGGATGAAAATTAAACCCAGTCTAAATTAGGGATTGAATCTACTACCGTGTCCGTAATATTCAAGTCATTAGGTATTATAGATAAGATAATACGTGAAATGATGTTTATCTTGAAAATTATATTAACTGTGCAAGAGATTATTGATGTTTACCGTTTCACGAGCATTTGCTAATCATTAAATGTAAAACAGTACGAGTCGTTATCGTTATAAATTTATGATATAAAAGATGTTAGGTAGCTTGGATCCGTCTTGGAAATTCTATTTATAAATTTATAAAACATTCTTTAAACGATTGTGAACGCTGAGAGCGATGGCTTAACTCATTTAAAGTATTTTGAATATAACAAATACATAAATAAAAGGACTAAATATAGAAGGTAATCAAAGTAGAAGAAATTCAAGAAGAGATTTATTTATTGTATTTTGAGATCGAGAAGGGCACCCTTTTAATACCTTAGAGTGTGAAGGTTCAGTTAGACAGCCTGATATAATAATACACTTTTGCTGTTTTAATTAATATAAGCCTGAAGCTTGTCTTTTAACATTTTAAAGCAGGTTCTGTTATATCGATTGTAACAGTACAAGGAAAAGTATGACGAAATAGCATTTATAACCATTACTAAGTATTTTAAAGTTAAAAGGTATTTCGCAGAACTTGTTTCAGATAAAGACATAAAGGTTTTTGTAGCGTGACAGAACTGTCATAATCGATTAGGTTATAGAAAGGATCAATATATCAGAGTGGGTGATTTGTTTGCGTGCATTTTAAGTTGATATCGATTTGCTAGCTTCCCTTCCGGTTTAATTAGTGTGATTAAAATGAATAGTCACTAAAGAAAAAAGGAATTTTGTTTCAATAAAGCTTTTTAATGTCTACTTCTTCAGTGTAACACACGTTAATGTTTTTCAACTGTGTTTTGCAAGCAACAAGTTTTAGTTGCGCATGATTTTTAGAAATTCATGCGGGGTTGATACTTTTTGGAGAAAGAACAAATAGACATTTATGTTGTATCTTCTAGGTTGAAAGACTGAGATTTCTGCAACTTATTATCTGATCACTGACAACTATTCTTTCAAACGAAATTGATTGATGATAAATATTTAACTATAATTATCGAATAAGATTGAATACGTAGAGTGCCATTTATACTATCCCCCATTTTACGCGAACTTGTTGAGCCTTAGTTGCTGTCCCCCAGTATAAGTTTCGTTTATAACCATGCCGGACAGCGTATATGCTATAAATCAATGCAAAGTTGTACTATTGGTATCAAAATGAACTAGGGCACTTTAATTTCCCCATTGTAATATCAATATTTAATTTTGGCTAAAATATCTTTACCCATGGATTATTTGACCGACAAAGTCACATTTACACTAGGAAAAATACTTACATTTTTAAATCATAGTAGTTGGCCAGTGTCCTAGTTCATTTTGAAACCAATAGTAATGGAATAGAAATAAATAGTACGTAGGGTTACAGTATGGCAGTATGGTTTAGACAATTGTACAGTGTACTTGATTTCGGTGTCCGCGCCCTTCATTTTTTTTT
>VTPC01008159.1:8309-24620 GCA_011009095.1 Ignelater luminosus
AAATTGACGTAGTGAGATTTGTCGACACTTTAAGCTATGAAGATCATGTAAAACCATCTTTACTGAAACAAGTAACTATAGTAAATTAAACATTAAATTGGTTGAACTGTTACAAATGTTATTTTTCTAACAATATAAGTAATTAATTCCATATTAACATTGAGCTGCTTATCTATGCGGAAAAAGTTTACGATGCGTAAAAATTTCTGCAAAAACAAAATATAAAAACTGAACCTGCTTGTTTTAATGTAAATTATTTGAAGGGAACTTGAATGCTTGAAGTGTTAATTTAATATGTAAAACATATCAGTTTTCACGTTGTAAATTAGATTTTTTTTATAAAAATTCTCAAACCGAATAACAGGCTCAGATTGGTTGGAAAATATTAAGCAACTAAATGCCTGTATCAAAAAGCAGTCTGACCTCTGAATTAATAAACCAATAAAAAAAAAGATAAAAAAGAAAAACTTATCTGGGTGATAAAATTGACAAACGCGGTTACTGCAGAAGTTACTAAAGACTGTTAACATTATCGTACAGGTATGATACTTATCAGACTTTTAGTAAATTGTGCAAAATAACGTAATCTGTATGTGGCTATAAGTAATAAATCGTAGTGACAATCAATAGGTTATGAATGAATTGTTCAAAGTTTCACTAAAATATAATTAAAGTAGGTTGGTAAGAGAAACGTCATTGTAATCTCGTTACCATATCGATTTTACATATATAGTGCAAAAAGCTTTCCAGATATTTCTTGTTCCTTGAAAGAATTTTTTTTCATCAAATAGTTATCTAGAAATCCCATATCAAATTTAAAAAACTATAAACAGGGACGAAAATCATCGATTATAATTTTGAATTCATTTTGTAGTTTAAGTCGACCCTGCATATTTGAATTCCCGCGTAAGATCAACACGAATTTTGTCACTGCATTGTTTGACATTGATTGAATTAGCGAACCTCAGAACGAGTGATTGCGTTTTACTGATAATTTGTTTGTGTAAGTTTCTGATGGCTTTTCTTTGGAATTTGTGAGGTAAAATTGAAATTTCTTTTTGAATTATCGCCTGGTTTAAAAAAAGCATTTAAATTTTTTAATACGGAAACGGTTCCTGTTTCAATCATTTTAGAATTCGGTTGTTATCGTGTCATTGGGAAAATTCTGCTTGAATCCATGTAACAGAAGTTGAAAATTGAAAACATCTACTAGCAAAACCTAGTTAGATATTGCACAACACAACATTTTCCGTTGGCGCTGTCCTCGAAGATAAAGTGGCGTTGTAGTACATTGAAGTTGTTTTAAGGCAATTACCTAATTACATTTGGTCTATAATTACATTTTTGACAATTCCGTGGTGAGCAAGGAGATTTTGCTTCAACAATTGAATTGTACGTACACACCGTTGATGGTTTGTTAATTAAACAAAATGAATTTTACAAGTCCATTTCCGTACTTACTATTCACTTATTTAGAAGTTTGAGCAACTTTGATCAATTTAAATCAGTTACTATTCCAAATTACTGTTTTTATACTTGAGTTTACTACTACTTATTTTTGGAGTTTGATTAATTTATTAATACTAAGTCAAGTAATATTAGACAAATTAAATTTTTGATGTCACTATTTTAACTTTTGCTCTAGTGATTAATAAATGAAATTCAAATCTTGATTTCATGTTTTCTATAATACATTTATGAATTTAGATATAATAAAATTAATGTTGGTTGACTCTTCACTATTGTGTTTTTTTATTTTTATTGATGCTACCAAATAACAAGACTGCGATTGATGCGGGCTTTTTACTTCACCGTAATTGTTTAATTTGCTTTAAGAAGTGTATGGCGCCTAAATAAACAATTGATCTTAGCCATAAAATCCTACTCATATGACAGACTTGATATAGCTGAATTGCCCGTACTTTCCGATTTATACTAAAGTTCTCTTGACACCTGCAACCTAGAGCAAGATAAGAGTATTCTGTAAGCCTGATAAGTTGGCGTATAAGTGGAGGACACAGTGAATCCTCAGCCAATCATGATGAAATTTTTACTGGCGATTCCACATCTAAAAGCACTTGACAAGTATTTTGCCGTTTGTCTGAATGGGTCTCGGGTCTCGAAAAAAAAATATTATAGGTCGGAAAATGGCTAAAATTGGCTTTTACGAAACTGGCGCTGCTTCAACTGCCTGTCCGATTTTAATGAAATTTTTATGGATGTTTCTACATTCAAGTATATTAGAATCGTGTATAGGGGATTTTCAATATACGTCTCAGGACCGCACCGTCCTTGTGCAATAATGTTTTCAAACGTAATATACATTTTTTGCATATCTTTCTTAATTATCTTTATTATCTGGTAGTTAGTATTACATTAGCAATGTCTGTTTATTATTTTCTTAAAATCTCATTGAAACGAATTTCCTGCAACAGATTATCTATTGATTTAATAATGAAAACGTAATGGTGTCAACTTAGAACTAATTACTATCACAAATCCCAATGATATTGTAAGTACATAAGCCCTGCAAAGACTTTTAGAATTTATTCGACTAATTAAATTTCGCCGGCTACGACTTTCGGCTCAAGTTGGCTCAACTAGCAGCAGAAGCCAACAGACTAAACATTGCCGTTCTGGGACTGTCAGAAGTGCGTTGGACTGGATTCGGAGAACACAAACTTGCGCCTGGGCAAGTCTTGCTGTATTCTGGCCTCCCTGGTAATAACCCTCCTCACCAGAAAGGTGTGGGATTTCTTCTCAGCCCCGTTGCCTAGAAATCGTTAATGGAGTGGCAACCCGTGAGTGAGAGGATTATCGTGGCCTGATTCAAAGCGTCTTTTAAGAATGTTGCTTTTGTCCAAAGCTACACACCTATCGACGACGCCCCTCCTGATGCGAAAGAAGCTATCTATGATCAATTAACATTCAGCTTGGCGATATGAATACGCAAATTGGCAGTGACAACCAAGAACTAAAGAAAACATGCGCTAGGGACCAAGACAGATAACGGTAAAATATACACAAACTTTTGTCAAGAGCATAAACTTGTAATTGGTGGCTCTTTGCGCCCACATCGCAATAACTACAAACTAACCTGGGTATCACCTGATGGATTAACCAAAAACCAAATCAATCACATCAGCATCTCTAGAAGATTCAAGAGCTCACTGCTTGACGTACGAAACGAACAAAGTGCCTACATTGCATCTGATCATCACCTCTTGATCGGAGTGTTACAGATACGCATTTCTCGAGTTAAACCAAGAAGCGAACACGTAACCAGAAGATAGGACGTGAAGATGCTACAAAATCTTGAGATTAAAGCTGCTTTTGTTGTCGAGCTAAGATCCAACTTAGCAATGACTCAACAAACTCATCGATATCATATTGATTGTTAGTGGAACCACGTCAGAGCTGCTTTTCTGGGATCTAGCTACAATCTGGAAGCTGTGAACGCGCAACGCAAGCAATGGATTGCTGAAGCTGCGTGGAGTGTCATTAATGAAATAAAAGACGCCAATGCTGCTATGAAAGCTTTAAGAACTAGATCGACCAAGAAATATGCAACTGGAGGTAGTTGGAAAAAGAAAGAATAGAAAAGAAACTCTGCAAGCGTGATAAGCAACAGTGGATAGACGATCTCGCTACTCAAGCAGAAGAAGCTGCAAGAATGAATGACACTAGCCATCTCTTTTAAATTGTACGTAAGCTTTTCGAAAAACGTAAACATACGGGAATTCCAGACAAGGGCAAGACAAGTAGGCTCTTGACACGTCAAGAAGAGCAAATTTGTCGATAGTTCGAACATTTTAAGGACCTCTTCCTAATAACATTTGATTTTCCACTGAACGATTTTGAATATCGTCCTCAAGTTGCGAGAATTCCAAGAATTAGTTTAAATGCCCCCACTACTGACGAAATTGAGACAGCCATTCGTAGCATGAAAATAAATAAGTTACCAAAAATCGATCAAATAACAACCGAGATGCTTAAGTCGGACTCCACACTGTCAGCGCAAGCACTACCCTATCTTCTCAAGGATTTGGGAAGATGAGCTTTTTCCGCAAGACTAGCTTCAAGTTATACTTGTTAGAATCCTCAAGAAAGGTGACTTAAGCCTGTGTGACAACTGGCAGGGTCTCATGCTACTTTGTGTTCTCGTAAATGTGCTCTGCAAGGTACTGCTCAGTCGCATTGACAAGAAGATCGACTCTACGCTGAGAGAAAATCAACACTCTCCGTATTATCGCAGAGTAAGTGAACAAACTTCAGCAAAGCTTGCACCTGATTTTCGTGGACTTAAAACAAGATAACATATGGCTGACGATGGAAAGGAGAGGGATATCTAGCAACTCCTAAACTCAATCAAGGCACAGTATAGCAACTTCAAGTGTCGTGTCTTGCACAACGGCAGTTCCTGATAATACTAGATGAAGTTCATATGGTTAAGATTGATTTTGCTGACGATCTTCGACAAGGCGTAATGATGCTCAGGAAAAACTTGATGCGTTGGATGCTAACACAAAAACAGTGGGCTTAAAAAGCATCTAGGAGGTGACCCTATTGAGAGTATCGATAGCTTCACTATCTTGGCAACCAAATAACATGAATCACCTCAGCCTGAAAACGAAGCTGCATGTGTTTAATATATGCGTTAAATCTGTGCTTCTATATGGCTGGGAGACTTGGTTAGTGGTCAATACTGTTACAAGAAAGCTTGAAGTATTTGTAAATCGGTGCCTGAGAAGAATCTGCTAGATATATTGACCAAAAGCAAGAACTTATAGACATTTAAATTCCTCGAAGAAAATGGGGCTGGGTCAGTCACACTCTTCGTTGAGGAGCCAATACAATTTCCAGACAGGCTCTCGACTGGTGGTGCCGCGGTGCACCCAGAAGGACATGGAGCAGGAGTCTTAAGAACGAGATCGAAATATTAAATAACACCTGTAGGAGGGTAAACAATGGCTGAAAATAAAAGACCCTGGAAAAAAATTATTGTTGCTTTATGTGATTTGTAATATCACGAAGAAGAATAAAGAAGAAGAAGAATTAATTTCGTCAAAGATTGCAAAATGGTCTCGCAGAAGAAAAAACAAAATTATCAGATCAAAAACGACGAGAAATTATTTTTCACCATAAGGAAGGTGTTTGTACTCATGAAATAATCGCCAAAGTGAAGTGTAATCAGTTTTAAGTTACCTGAGTTAACAGAAAGTATGGGGAAACGCAAAAAATTGATAACAAACCGCGTAGTGGACGATTTAGAAAAACATCGGCTCGAGATGATGCTGTCCTATGAAAAACAAGTCTGATCTATGGAAGTCTTAATTCTACTGAATTAACTAAGTTATGGTGCGAAGCTGCCAATGTCAGGTAAAGACTGTTAGAAGATTTCCTGGAAAAGAATATTTACCAAAATGTGCACTCCTCACAATTAAGCATCCAACCGCTGTCATGAAATGGAAATGTCTGTCTTACCAAGGCGGTAGTCGACTGCGTATCGTATCTGAGATAATAAATGCCACAAAGTACTTTGAAGTGCTGCTTAACAAGATGGGAAAGATTTGTTTGAAGAAGATTTTATTTTCCATGACGATAATGTAACTTGTTATAAGGCGAAACTAATTAAACCTGCACGACTGTAAATAAAATTACCAGAATGAACTGGTCAGCGCAATGCTCTGATTTTAGTCCCATAGAAAATTCATGGAAGAGGATAGCCAGGAATTATATATATCTAAGAAGAAACCCCACAACAAAAGCGGAATTACGAGGGTGGTCTGAAAAGTTTCCGGCCTCAACGTGAAGATTTCAGCACTCGTAAATAAAAGCTACTGAATTTCGTTGTTCATCTGTTGACAGTTACTCACCAAAGTTTCAGCCATTTTGGACGCGCAGTTTTTATGTAACAGTTGTTTGAGTGAGTTGATGTGAGTTTTTTTGTGAAAATGGACAAAATCGAGTATCGAGCTGTCATTAAATATTTGTTTTTGAAAGACAATACGCCTTCGCAACTAAAAGACGAGTTGGATTCTGTGTATGGAGACTCTGCACCATCATTTACCACAGTGAAATCTTGGGCTGCTGAATTTAAACGTGGCCGTAAGAGCTTGGGAGACGATGAACGTTCGGGACGTCCAAAAACTGCAACTACCGACGAAAACATCGCCAAAGTTCACCAAATGGTGCTAGACGACCGCCGAATTAAAGTGAGAGAGATAGCAGAGGTTATGAACATGTCAAAAGAACGTGTTTGTCACATATTAAATCAACATTTAGGCATGAGAAAGCTGGCCGCGCGTTGGGTGCCGCGTTTGCTCACGTTAGACCAAAAACGTGTTCGAATGAATATTTCCAACGCTCTTTTGGCGCAGTTTAGGCGAAATAAATCCGAGTTTTGGCGCCGATTAATTACGGTAGATGAAACATGGATACACCATTATACGCCCGAAACAAAAATACAGTCCAAACAGTGTACTGCAAAGGGGGAACCGGCTCCAAAAAAAGCAAAAACTGTTTTTTCGGCTGGGAAAGTGATGGCGACTGTTTTTTGGGATAGTCATGGAGTTATTTTAATCGATTATCTTCAAAAAGAAAAAACCATTACAAGAGCATACTATGCATCATTACTTGACAAGCTGAAGGCAGAACTTGCGAAAAAACGGCCACATTTGCAGAAAAAGAAAATCCTGTTTCACCAAGATAACGCACCGTCTCACACCTCAGCGGTTGCCATGGCGAAAATTCACGAATTACGGTTTGAACTGCTTGACCATCCGCCTTACTCACCAGATCTAGCCCCAAGCGACTTCTTTTTGTTCCCTCATCTAAAAATTGCGCTCGGAGGACAAAGATTTTCGTCAAATGAAGAGGCAATCACCTTCGTGAACAATTATTTTGCAGAGAAAAATGCCGAGTACTATTTGGACAGGTTACAGAGATGGGAGCATCGCTGAGAGAAGTGTGTAGAGTTACAAGGAGACTATGTTGAAAAATAAAAAAAAATTTCAAAAAAAATGTCTTGTATCTTTGTTAGGTCGGAAACTTTTCAGACCACCCTCGTAATTGAATTTCTAATTCAAACTAGTATCGCTGTATTTTGTAGGAGGGGTTGGGGAAATTGGTGAATTCTGTTAGTGGTTAAGAGTACCTACAAGTCCATACAATGTTTAACATAAGATACAGGTTGATGCATAAAAACATCACACAAATTCTTCCTTGATTTACTGTAATAATGTAACAATGAAAAATATTGTTTACATAGAAATTTGATTATCAACTGTCAATCTAGTTGCTGACGTGCGGATAAACAAAACATACCACATATCAAGATGAAGTTGAGCGTAGAAGTAAAGTGTGAAGTTCTAGGGTTTTTAAAAATGAAATGGTCGTATTAGGCTATAATAAATTATTTTAAAAATAAGAAAATTGCTTTAACAATTAACCAAATACGGTAGATTAAGAAATCTAAAGAGAGTGGTATGGGAGACACGGAAAAATTAGAAACCAGAGGTCGCAAGTGCAAATTGTCAAATCTGCAGAAACGTAATATAATTAAACAAGTTGAAGAAGAGGATCCACCGATGCAAAGAACATTGGCATTTGAAAATAACGTAAATCAAACAACTATTTGTCGTTTTTTAAAAAAATCCCATAAGCAGTTGGTTAAAAAACCGAAATGTCACCAAATCTCCAAAATGACAACAAAAGGGGTTAAAACGATCTTGGAAGGTGTACATGCGTCTGAAACGCGGTAGATGGAAAAACGTCATTACATCAGATGAAGCTTAGTTTTATTTACGTACCTGTAGGGGAAAACATAAAGTTCAATATGTTTCAAGAGAAAAAAAAAACGATGTGTCACTGCTGTTTTCGAATCTGTCGCGCATCCACAAGGTATAATGGTGTGGGTTGGTTTGTCAGCAAATGGGCCGACAAAGCCTATTGTCATTGAACCAAAAGCTAACATCTGTTCTTCTTATTATGTGAATAAAGTTCTGAAGCTTTTTCTTCGAGATGCTAAAAAACTGTATCCATCAAATGACTATATTTTCCACCAGGACTCAGCAGCAGCACATCGTGCTAATTTTTAAGAGAACAAAATGTCAGCTTTATCGAACCGGAGCAATGGTTACCATCGTCTCCAGAACTTTATGTGGCCTTCAAAAGGCAGTTCGGGGTGAACTAAAAAAATACCCCAATCATTAATTAACAAAGCTCTTGCAGCTTGGCCTAAACGTTGCAGGTTAATCTACAAGAATAGAGGAGAACATACTAAAAAATATTTTTAAAATATTGTATTCACATTCTGTTTAATAAATTTTCAAATTTGCGTTACGTTTTTATGCATCAACCTGTAAAGTCGACTTGGAAATGATATACATAGGTATAAGCTGAGTTAATAATAATATGCACCACTAAGTTCACATGCGTACATTTATCTACGTCAAAAGGTAACTACAAAGAACCTTTACCTCTCAAGTGAAATTAACTTTAAAAAATACTAGAATTTACTTTTAGGTAATTTATTATGCAAAATGTATGTAACCACGCAAAGATTATTCTAAAAGCTAACCAACAGCAATTCTTGCCTCAAACAAAGATGTTAATAAAAATAAATAACAGTAAAGGTTACTGTGCTGTCACTTAAAAATAAAATATTTTAAAAAGAGCAAAACGAGAAATACCTTCGTTGCGAAACTATTAGCTGATGAGACAACTTGAAGTTGCTGCGTCTCTTCAACTACTTTTTCTTACTTTACTTTTTAATTAACTACATAGGCATGTGTTAATATATAAATTCACTCCAAACAAAAAGTTT
This sequence comes from Ignelater luminosus, assembly GCA_011009095.1. Taxonomy (NCBI): domain Eukaryota; kingdom Metazoa; phylum Arthropoda; class Insecta; order Coleoptera; family Elateridae; genus Ignelater; species Ignelater luminosus. The sequence goes on from VTPC01008159.1 coordinate 17,137, forward strand.
ACAGCAAGGCGTTGCAAACGTAAAATTAAATCCAACGTATTTAAGTGCATAGCATTAAATCCGAGAATAGAATAAAATAAAATAAAACAAGAAGACCTTTCAGTCCTAATAGTTCATAGAAGGGAAATGAATAGGTTGAAATAGCGTAGCTTAAAGCGGAAATCGAGTTCCACCTAGCGGTCATGTTATTATTCTGGATCCGTGTAGTAATCTCATTAATCCAATGGCTGTGACACTGCTCAATCGTAATCCTCCCAAAGTGTTAGCTGCTCAAACATAGGGGCGATTCAATTTATTTTCACATACATAGTATACCCACACTAATACATTCTGACGTATGTATACACGTGTGAACATATAGACAGAGAGATTTGTAAATAAATTTAAAATCAGTGAACTAGCACTTTTTCGAATTTACGGTCGAGTAAAAGTACAAATAAACACTAAATTAGGGAAAACATTAGCACGAAGAACGAATACATACAGAGAAAGGGAATCCGGAAATGTAAAAAAGTAGGTAAGTCAAACATGTTGTTTATTCATTTACTTTTATTTACTATTTATATCTATGTATATTTATTTTTTGTTTATTTTTTTTTGTTTAATTACAAGTAGGCGCCATGACGTCAAGTTAAATAACTTTAACTCTGAAAACTAGATAGATAAAGATAAGTTCCTTGAAGCACTTAAAATAATTGCCGGTTTTAAAAAATAAATTGAATGTCTGGTCGCTATTAATTGCTGTTGGGCGTTAAACAAGGTAAAAATCGGCGTTGTTTTTCTTTTATGACAATATAATTACGCAGAAATGTTAATCTTTCACGACAATTTTTTAAACGATCTTTCAATATTTTGCTTTGAAAGCACCTAAAATGCGGTTAAAGATTTATTTAATCATGCCGTGATGATGTAAATGTAAAGCAAGTAATCCTGTCTTGCGTAATTTACATAAATGTTAATTCACATATGTATGTATTTAAATTAAGGAAATGCTTGATTTGATGTAATGGTACAAAAAGCAAGTTGGCGGTGAATCAGAATTAAGCGCCCATCTCTACATACCTATTATAATTGAACATAAAACTATGCAGTTAGTGCCTGGCAACGGGTATAAAGTATTGTTTTCACTTTCAAAACAATTCGAATAGTTTGTTTATATTTCACTTCTATAATAGGAAGTTAGATTAGGTCTAGGTTAAATTTCACCCGAGGCAACAGATAATGAACAGAAATAAATCTTTTAATGATACATGATACTGCTATTTTACGTAAATGTTATCGAGATCCCATCAGACTGCATTTTGAAGTATTTATTGCATTTTTGTTTAAATTGACATGACGGAGTAACTCGTTGTGATGAAACCAAAACAAATTAGCAAACTTGAAACTATGTAGGAGAACTTTTCATAAGTAGACAGTACTTACTTTCAATAATGACACCACTTTCGGATTTATTACTACAAAAGATAACTTGTCTGTGCGTATGATTTTTTGGAAGATATTAACTGATAAACAACCAGAATGATCATTATCAAGTTCGGGGAATTCTAGTATCTACCCATCCTTTCGTAAGTCTAATTTCGAATTAATCTTATGTATAATGTTTTGATTCTTTAGGCGATATTTCTTTGTCATGGGATCTGCTTTAATAATAATCCAAAGTCTAGATTTCAAGAAACTTAGCAACTTGTGTTTTGTGAAGATGTTGAATTGTTATGATGGCTCATAGCCTTGAACATAAGGTGAACTAGTGGCGTTTGTTCATCGTCTCTTCAAAAATCAGAAATAGTAGATTTCTACCTGTAGCTTGTAGTTACTTTTAGGCAATGTTTAGTATCAAAAAGACAAGCAGAAAATCTGTGCGAAGATCTAAACGGTCATTGATTACTGTTGCTACAGTGAATGGGGCAGTGAGTAGATAAGAAGTAAGAGTGTCGAAAAAGAATGGCAACGAATCTAGTAGATTAACTAGCAATCTTGTTTTAACCTAAATTACTAAGCGTCTGAAAACTGAGAATTGTCACCGACAAAACCAGGAAAAGAGGCCTTATGCCCGTGAAGACTAAAGTGTTGTGCTCGCAACAGCTCAAACGTCGGAAAAGGGAGGGTTTACAAAATAATCCAACGTAAATTAGGTTAGGATTCAATGATAGAATAAAATAAAATCCTCACTTATAGCTTTAAGATGTCAATAACTGAGTGTGTCTCGTAACTCACTGAATACGCACCCTTTTCACTCTCTAAGCCGGCTAAGCTTGAAGCCACACCTTGAGTAGACTCAACTGTATGAACCATGAATAGAACAAAGATGACGAAACAAACACTTCTATTTATTACAATGGAATATTCTTGCCTGTGACGACCTGCAACGCCGAGAAAACAAAATAAAAGCCAGGATCACATAGGAAATAAAACACATCTCCTATACGCGATTGAAATTAAATGTAAATCAGCCCATATTAAAGCAAGTTCGCCTGGGATAACGCTACTAGTCGGCATAACTCCAGGAAATTTAAACAACGAAGACACGATAAACAATCCTTTTCAAACAACCAATATGTGTTAAAACAAGTATTGTATAAAATAAACTAAAAAATTCTTTCAACAAAGAATTTAATAAACAAAAGCTAGCTAAATATATCCACAAACTTATTAAAACGGCATAAAAGTTTAAAATAACATTACAGAATTTCGTTCATATAGATTTTCTAGGCTCTAAACACCTTTTGCACTTGTTTGTTGTGAAGTCACTCACGTACTTTGCATTTGCTTTTCATTATTAACCTTTTACCCTAACCTAACCCTAACTCAAAAGGTTTCACCATTTTGAACCTTCTCACCAGGCTACGGTTGTCGCCGAATTGAGGAGCTTTGGTGTTAATGTCATGATAGAGTCTATCTTTATGTTTTATATAATTAGAATGGAGCAAGAACGCCTGGTGCGGAAGGTGATTGAGCCAGGAAGAATATGGAGAAGAAAGAGGGGCAGAAGAAATAGGCACAAGACGCGGAGTAGCTATGGATGAGATACAGGCAAGGGACCGCAAGGGGTGGAAAGCATGGATAAAAAAAACTAGCAATATGTAAATTAATCCGACGCTCTAAAGGGCACAAGGATAATGCAGAAGAAGAAGGAGAAGAAGAAAAAGAAAAAGAAAAAGAAAAAGAAAAAGAAAAAGAAGAAGAAGAAGAAGAAGAAGAAGAAGAAGAAGAAGAAGAAAACACTATACCTACCCAGTTTTGATTAAACATACAAATAGCACAAATATACAATTAACTAAATAGACCAAGCCCCTACTCCCCTTATATTGACAAGTACCCACAACCCTTGGGCTGGAACTAACGGACCAGATCTTTGCCCTCCGCGGTTATATTGTCTCACAATGAATGCCATCAAACTGTTGAGCTTTATTTGCAACAGAACCCGGCAAAACGCAAGCTGTTATGTTCTAGCAAGCCGTTTTTCAAGTGTTACATTGTTACCAGACAACATAACCTATTATGCAACTGAATTGCAATAAATATAAATAAATGTTTTTCTAGGGATACGATTATTATACCTAAGTATCAGTAAACACTTAAACTAGGTAACCAGCCGCATTTCTATATTATTGTTTGTTAACATCTGTTTGACATGGTGTAAGCAAACCACAGTGTGACTCAGTTTTAAAGGGAGTTATGGCAATAGCGGGATACCCGCAAGCGTTTATTTTGACGTTTAGAATGTAAAGCATCGGATGCTTCACGTAAATTTGACGATTGCGAGGCATTGGTTACAGGTACTCGAATTGTTTGTGAATCACTGTGAACCAGCTCTACAAGTGACAATAGCCCAGCCTATAATGTTTATGATTTTTCCTAAATTTTATAAAGCGTTTAGCATTCAAACTAAAGCTTTAATAGTTATACCGTGTGTTTCATTCGAGTTAATGAAATAAGCAAAAAGAAATTTCTAGCGATTTTATAATTTTTACAAAGTTCTAGTAGATGGTTTATGACGGAGACTTCACTATTTGAACTGACATTTCCGTCATTGGCGTCTATCAATTTGACCTGTTTTTCGTACTTTTCTTCTGAGCATAAGTTGACAACGAGCTATACCGTAGAACCTGCCCGTCTCCGACTGTCCGAGTTGGCCAAGTGGCACATTAGTTTTATGTTAACGGTAAATTACCGTATCCAAATCACAGAATCTTGTCTTTCCGCTAGTAGTAGTTTATATTACCTACGACAATGGAACAAAATTCTCCTTTTTGTTTTTAAAGAAAACGTAGAAATTTCCCATTAAGGAATTTATGCATAGCTTCACGGTTTTTCTTAGTTAACATCACATCAAGAAGCTTCATTTGTATTTTTGATGTCTTTTAGGAGTTATGGGCGACTGTGGGAGAAAGAGAAAAGTCTTTAGAAGGAATAGGATGTTTTTGTTTCAGACTGGAGAGGGTTCTATAGTTTAGTTTAAAATCACAAAAGAACGGTTAAGCAAAGTACTACACAATAGAAATTTAATTATTTGTTGCCATTATCATAGTGAAAACTACAAAAAGCACGTTGGAGGTTGGGTTTACATTACGAGGAGCTCAGAATTGCTTTAGAAGGTGCACGAAATTCTAAGTACAATAATAACTACATATATCTAATGTAACAAATTCGATCCTTGCTCTTATACTGGATGTTAGAAAAATCTTTTGAATATTTAAGGGGCATATAGTACGACCAAAAACAAGTAAAAAGGTCTGAATGAACATGGGTCTGCAAATCAGCTGTTTTCGAGATAAGAGCAATTTTCGTTTTTGTAGATTTTTGTAGTTTTTAGTGTTTATCGCTACAGAACACGATTATCGCAGAAGATGTTCGATATGTTCTCTTTCCATTTCGACTCAGGATCTACATCTTCTGAAGAAGGAGCTCCGCACTTTTTCTAAAAAGCCCGGTCGTGCTCAAATTGTTTGACAACATTGCTCGATTCGTTGTTGCAGCTCGGTAAGATTATTATTTACAGGTGTTGCGTACAATAAACTTTTCAAGTAACCCCAAATACAAAAGTCTAAGGGAGTTAGGTCGGGAGACCTAATCAGGCCATTAAATGCCCATTCATCTCCTATGAAATGTTTCGTTCAGGTGCTCCCTAACAACAAGCTTAAAATGCGGCGGTGCCCTATCTTGCATAAACCAAACATCGAATCTCTGATTTAGAGGGACATCTTCTAAAAGTTCGGGCAAAGTGTTTACCAGAAAGTTAAGTTATGCAGGACCTGTTAAACGTCGAACCTTGCTTCTGAGTTGATGACCATGTATTCCGTCTTTTCTAGGATCACTTCCAGTTTCCATTTCACATATTCTATGTACAGTCTTCGTAGCATAAATTCCATGTCGTTGGCATCCTGCAATAGGACCGCCTGATCATCTGCAAAGTTTAACGTGAACAGGTGCGCATCATTTATAGGCAAACTCATTCCATCGCATGATCTTTTCTAGTTTTTTAAAACCTCTTCTATATATATGTTAGGTAAAATCGGCGAGAGACTATTTGTGGAGATGAGTTCTGAGATTCTTTGTCCTTGTTTGACATATGCTAGGCTGTTGCTTAATAGATTAATGATTACGTTTATTAGGTATTTACTAAACGCGATCGATTTCAGTTTGTATCAATTTGTATTATGGCACGTTGTGGTAAGCTTTTTAAAATCAATAAAGGTTAAATGTACTTCTTGCGCTTTATTTATTTTTTTTTCTATTATTTGTTGAATAGTGCAGAGATTGTCTACACACGAGCGCCCAGGTGTAAATCCGTTTTGATCCTCTCCGATAATTGTTCCAATGTTTTTTCTCAACCTCTTTTGAATCAGTTTTTCCCAAAGACGACTTAGAGAGCTCGTTACGCTTATACCTTTATAGCAATTTGGGTCTTTTCTATTGCCTTTTTTGAATATTGATGAAATCCAACATACTTTCCATTCTGTAGGTATTTTTTGTTTCATTAAATGTTTTAACCGCTTCAGAAGCGGCTGATCGCCACATTTTAGTAATTCACTTGGGATATCTCCCGGTCCAGGAGATCTTTTAGTCTTAATTTTGACTAAGCTGCTTTTTAATTCTTTGTTGTTTATTGGTGTAATCTCTTCATTTTTTTCAACTCCATTTCGTCAAATATAAAATCTTCCCTGGCTTCAACCAAAAGGGACTTGTAGTATTCTCTCCGTTGTTCAATGCCTATGAGGTTGAAAGCTCGCTCCGTTGTATTTTTCTTTAAATTACTTATTGTTCTCCACACTTTTGTAGGCCTTGAGCCTCTAATGTATGTATTGATTTGGTTACACTTTCATTCCCAAAATTTATTTTTTTCTTGTTTAATTCTACTTCTCAACTTTCGATTTCTTTCTTGGTATCGTATTTCGTTCTCTTCTGATCGGTGGACCAAAGATGTTTTATAAAGTTCATTTTTTTCTTTTATCACTTCTTGAATATCACTTGTTACCCATAATGGTTGTGAGCGTTTAGGTGTTTGTGGGAAATATTCACCAAGAGCTTCATATCGTTGTCCTAATTAACAAACCACGTAACTCCAAAAAATACGATTTTAAGATTTTCATGCTATTGCATTCGTTTATGGTTCCTGCACAACTTCACCAAACCTCATAACTCCAAAAAATTTAAATCATCGAACAAAAGGGAAAACAACCCACGTATATTTTTAGCAGGGAATTTCGTTATTGCAAACCAAGTAACTCCTAGCAGGGGCAGCCTGTTGTAATGCAAAAGTGTGCAGTGTTTGGATTTATCTGTGATTACAACATTTTTTTATTGTTTGGAGGCTATATGGCACGTGTTTGAAGGTTGGTAATGCAATATAATATTATTTTAGCATAAAATTATAATGAACATAAAATTTTAAGTTGAAAACTAACCTGTTTGAAAAGGATATGTGATTTACGTGTTTTGTTAACAAAACAAAGTTTTAGGTTAGTTTGCAATTTTTGAGGAGTTACACGTTTTCATTCTATCAACGTTTACCTTTAAAATAATTTAATTAAAATTGTACTTTACTAAGTCTAGTTTACATTCAGGTAATTTATAAGTTTTACAAGGATTTACTAGCAGAAAAACATTATTTTTTGTGTACTTCTACTAAACTCAGATGGAGTTACGTTGTGTGCTAATCTGTTCTATATGAAGTTACGAGGTTTTATTTCAATATGAAACGGTAGATACGGGGTTTATCTACAATTAAAGGTTTTGAATGAAAGACATTCCAGGAGTTAAGTGGTCTGTATTCGTTTTATTATATTGACCACTAATTACGTTTTTGTTACTTTTCAGTTCAAAAATGTTTTTGAGAACAAAAAAAATACTAAAAGTTGCAATAATTGCACAATCTGACAACGGAAATGGTGGGTGTTTGCTTTTGCTGCCGGTCAAGAACCAAGATTGTACTGACTGTACTAATTCACCTTCAAAGATTGACAAGGAAGATGTCATTGTTG
>VTPC01008160.1:0-35032 GCA_011009095.1 Ignelater luminosus
TTTGCAATTTATTGTTTGCAAGAATGAGTTTTTCTATTTCCAAATTTTGATTATTTAGTTTATTAATTTCTTTATTGCAGTTAAGTGCCGACGACTTTATTCGTAGTTTTACTAGCTTTTTGCTTTTTCAATAAAATGTTTAATTTATTTTCCAGTTTATTTATTTTATTTCTCAATAACAAAATCTCACTATCATAGCAATAATACAATCTTTTAGTTCTTGACCTTCGTGCATTATTTTTATATACCGCCGTATTTTTCTTATCATTTTCATTCACAAAACTTGAATTCAGTTCACTTTTTAATTTATTAATGAGTTCATTCTTTTTACCGCTGGTAGATATGTTTCTTTTACTTAACTCTGTTTTTAATTCAGTAACTTTCAGTTCGTCGATTAGTTTTTCCCATTTTCACTTTTTATTAACACAAAAAACACATAATCATTTATAAAAAGCACAGTACTAATCCTAAGGTTATAAATGAACACTAAGACACAATTTGACTAACAGTATTGTATGTTTAAGAGAATATTATTGTACGATTTTGGAACACAGTAAATATACGTGTACATCCCACGGACAATAAACACATGCGTTCTTCTTGACTTACAGATTGCCAGCTGTCTTTCCATCTCTTAGGTGATTTTTCAAGTGATCGGTAGTCTGTTGGTTTTCCTTCCAACAACCTTATATGGTCATACCATTGTCTTCTCCCTTGTCGTACCCATCTTACTGTTATGTCCTTTATGACTACCATAAGTAAGGTTCTTAAAAAAAGAACTGAGTCACAGATAATATTAATATTTAATTAATATTTTTAATAATTATTCAATTATAGCAATGAGAGGAGGACCCAAAAAACTCGACTGACAAGTATTTATATTTATAAAACGTAACTAAGTAACAATAACTGACAACATAACACTTACAACGTCGTATACATCGCATTACCTTTTAAAGTTTGCGTTTCTTTTACGAGCTCTTAGGGTTTTGCCGGTATTGCCTTCAATACCTTCATTTCGGTTGTTCGCAGCATGTTCTTAATACTGGTTATATCTTTGCGAGTTTCGATGCCGTATGTCATAATCGGTCTTACGCATGTTTTGCATATCCCGACTTTGTGCATGTATTTGTTGTTCCATATGACATCTCTTAAGCTGCCAGATATCGCTGCAGCCTTGCTGATTTAGCGTTTTAGTTCCTTTATTGGGTCGTGTCCACTTGTTATATTCGCACGCAGGTATTTAATTGCATAACATGTACCACTGGCTTGTTCCTTACGACGAGTTTGCACCTAATTGCATCTTTAAAAAAAGTCGTGTTTTTGGTTTCTCCGATAAATATGTTTAGTTGTTTTCCTATTATGTAGAATTAGAAAAGCTGTATTTGTAAGTCGTTCTTGGTCTCAGCTATTATAGCTGCATCATCATACTGATGATGTTATTGTTAGCCTATACCCACATTAAGCGAGGTGACTCGTTCGATTATTATGTCCATTATGAGGTTGCTTAATTCTGGTGGTATTGTTGCTATTAAGATGTCGTATTATTTCATAATGTTTGGATGTAAGTACGTTGTGCTGTACATGTATTTTCAGTATATCGCCTAGTCAGACTTTCTCAAAGGCTATGCGGGTGTGTCAGCATTAAATGAAAATCGCACCTACGGGATTCTCTGAAACACAAAACTTTCCCGTCGTCTCGGTGGTGAGGCTTCTTTAACCAGAAGCTTATGATTCCTACGTTGCAAATTTCTTCACTTGCGGCGGTAAACGGCGTTTCGATATTTTTTGAATCAGATTAAGAAAAAAGCTTGAGTTTACTATTCATGTGACTAGACAATACATTTTTAGAAATCTAGTGGCAACATTGTCTCGAACATTCTGGGGTCACACAGAGAGCGACCGTTTGCCGACCCAATAACTCAGTAGGCATTATAGGGCTCAATTCTGTAGAGAGCACTATCTCAAAACAAAACTACAGGCAGTTATTACAGCACGTCTTTTAGTCTGAAGCACGCAGACAGCAAATGGTTTGAAATTAGTCTATAAGGATGGAGCTACTGCTAAAGTTTTTACTTGATTTGAAAGGGTTCAAACGTTCACTGGACGCTCTATAGATTGTACGTCAACTCTTATGATTTTTTTTATAGAGACAGACAGAAACTTCTGCAATGCACACAGAACACCTTGGACTTTCAAGGGTATCATATCTAGAAAGATTCATGTTGTCAAACATGATGTCCTTTATTGCGTTATTGATGAGTTTAATTCCAGAAGTTATTATATCAGACGGAAGGGTGTTTGAAGACATTTTTTATTAAATTTTAGGCAATTTAAATATAATATGAGCTTGACCATAAACAATGCGACTCTCAAATTCATTACGGGCGAATAGGGCACATAGGCCTTGTTAGAATCATCCTGTTTCTAATAAGGTCCATGCCGTGTTCCAATCTTATTGCAAAATTATATGGAAATTTATTAAAACAAGCACAAAAGGTAGTGAAAACATAAAATATAAAAATTATAAATTTGGTACACGGTATTGATTAAAAAAAGGTTTTAATCTTCGCAATCTGGACATACAAATTTTATATCTTTATCGGCGTAAGTTAAGTCAACACACTTCTCGTGCACGTATTTGGTACATTTCAGGCATAACCTGTCTTACACCATATCTTTCAAACATACGTTGCAATTAATTCTCGGATTGCTTTGTCTTTTTTGATTGCAGACCACTAGTCCTTACTTTGATTGTTCTTCTTGCTGATGCTTTTCATTACTCCTTTCATTTATCGTAATCTGTACCTTCTTGGTTTTTTACTTTCACTTGCTGTAAGTTTATCATTTTGTTCCTTTTTTTAGAAAGGTGCCATTATGTTCAACTTTTTCACTTCTGCCTTATTTTTGTTTTGTTGGAAAAGTACTTTAGCCACTTTCTGCGTACGGTAGACTAAAGATTTCTTTTTCACAGTAACTGTTTTAGTAAGTTCTATCTCAGGTGTTATTTAAATATTTTTAAAGTTTAGAAAAACTTGAGCTACCGTGTAAAGAAGAATTTTCATTTGACGATAGAGAACTACTATCATCCAACTGAAAACTCTGAACTGTCTTCTTTGTATTTGTTGGCGTAGAGGTTCTAAGAAGGGTAATTTGGTAATTTCTGAAGATGCAAATGCTACATCGAGTATTATATTTGGGTCATACGGAGAAATGCCTGTAGCCCAAAAACCTGCCATAACGTTGGCAAGCGTTGTTGTCCTAGACCATACTTTGGACAATATCTTTCTAAATCATTTGCCCTAGAGCATTATCACAATCTACTATGGATACATTTTCTGCGTGTTCTTGCCCAATTAGATGAACTCTTTTCAAACCCTTATGAGGAAGAATCTGCAGCGCTGTGTAGGTTAAGTCGACACCTTTTTTCATCAATATTAAAAATTAGACGTGGCTTGTCCATGATATCCAATTCAAGCATTACCTGTAAAACATGAAAATCGGTTTAGAAACTAACAATGACTGAAAAACCTTAGATTTACCATTACCTGTTTTAGTTTCTCGAAATGGTCCCTGACAATAAATATATTTAATTTAGCAGCTCGTACTACATCAGGGTGGGAATTCAAAAATAATTTTAAACATTTTCAGCTAGCTAATTCACTAGCATTGAAGGATTTCTTAAACCGTTTTTGGAACAATATGTAAAAACAGAACGTCTTATTACTTTAGATGGCAGAGGCATACCAACATCAACCAACCTGAAGATTCTATTATACAATTCAGCTTCTTGCTTGGATATTAAACAAGAAGGTCAACTTATCTTTTTCTGTTACGTCGCTCTTGATGATGATGTTTTGCGAGAAATTCTAAACTCCTTTGATAGCTTGCATAGCCTCTTTCAATTGTTCTTTAGTCCACATTCCTCTTTTTTTGGCATTTTAAAAACCTCTCTAAACAATATAGATAGATACCTATTATTAAGTATTTATTAAAACTTCAATAGAAAATAAAAATTAAAGAAGTAAAAGTATGTGACACAGCATTTTGAGAGAGAAAACTTTTGCAGTCATAGTGTGAAAAATCAGCTGTTCCAAATAAGACCCACCCAGGGTAATTGATGACAATAGAAATTCATTTCATTTTAAATATATCAATTTTCACAAAACAACGTTTCTGTATTGTTTCAAATAGTCGAGATATACAACCTTTCAAAAAAAAATTAAAAAATCTCCAAATTTAAATTCAGAAAATATTCGACTGAGGCAAAGTTAGTACACTTGACGCTTACTAATACACCGTAGAGCTTTTACAGGGTATTTCTTAAATTTTATTTTTAATTTCTTGTTTCCCAAGATATTGAAATGGTCATTTAAAGATAATGAGCATGATAAGTGCCATATTTCATAGCAGTGGCAAAAACAGCTCCCTGCTAGTTTTTCCTACGACCACAAGAAATGGCACATTTACGATTTATAATTATTTAAGTACATTCCAATTGTATAGGAATTAGTTAAGATTTTTTGTTTTTAACATTCTTTGTTTAAAATTCGAATACTTCCTTTTCTGACTGATGCCACAATGTTTTAAGTAAAACACTAACACTAAAATACCATGACCAAACAAAACAGCTGAATAATCAAGAAGTAGATATTGTTTTAGAAATGTAATTTTGGAAAAAGGTTAATGCAAAAGAACCAGTTACACCAACAAATTAGTTTTTTGCTTAAAATTCGTTTACAGGATCTTGATATTTTGTTTTGTTTAGGTTACTAAGAGAGCTGTGGGGTTATTAATATTTAAGTAACTGACAATTGATTAAAAAAATTAAAATCTATACATTTAGCTCATTTTCATTTTTATATCTAAGTAACTACAAATATGGACTGTCTTTTGAAATTATAAAAAGGTACTTTTTTATTTCCATCATCTTGAACCCTGATGAAATTCCCATGAGATGAAGGGCTATTGCGAATTTATAAGAAGTGATGACCGTTATTTCCCAGAACACTTTTAATATTTCATGAAATGAATATGTTTGATGTAATTTGAAATTTGATTGATTTAGGAAAACTTAAAAAGAATTGCTTTATATTAAATTATAATTATTTTATTTGAAGATCATTTTCTTTATAAATTCCCATTTATAAATTCTTTAATGAAAATTCCAGTTGTAAGAGAAAATTATGTCAGGTAAATAAATCACCTTTAAAATAATAATTAGCAAAGATATCTGGAAACTTTTATTACTTTACCAAAAGTAAGTAATTATCGAGCTTATTTGGAGACTTTTATGAGTTTATCTACGTACTTAAGAACCGAAGAGGAGCACACAAAATAGATGAAAATGAAGGTAAAGTACACATAAACCAAAGTAAACCCTGATGAAAACAATTACTCGAGGCATTCAGCCCTGATTAGTACCTCATTTTCATCGCACCAATTCTAATTACACAGGGGTACTTTAAAACTATTTTAAAATCAGTGCTTACGCATTTATCAGAGCGCAGAATCGCGGGGGTAAACACCCCCTAAAGGATTTAGGTGTATAAAAGGCGTGAGATTTATCTCAAATACACATAACACCTTTGTAATTTGTTGTTTTCAAACGATTCAGCTGTTAATACTGTAGTGTTTTATACATTTGTTTGGTAGTGTTTTTAAAACAAAAAAAGTTTTTCGCAACAATGGGGCGCTTTATATTTTACAGTATTGAATTATGTTTCTTGGTCTATCTTGTCAGTATTTCTTATTGCCAAGGTAAGTTCTATTTTTAAGTTCGTTTTTTTTGAAAAATTAGTTTGGAAGTGTTGACTTGGGATTTGTTGAAACTTTTTTCTTACAGATCTGTAATTACTACATTTTTAACAGAACTTCTCAAATTAATTAATTTTTTATCAATCATTATTTAAGAGGGTTTTGAATAAATAAATATTCTAAGGTATAAAATTTGGTAGTTTTCAAATCGAGTATTTGTTAAATAAGATAAATAAAAAGTTTTGCGAAATACTTAACTGTAAGTTCATGAATAACAAAAACACTTGTTATACTATTAGTCTTATAATTAATGCATTTTGATATTTTTCTCTAGATTGTAAATTTTTGAAAATCTGAAACCCAATTTTCACTGTTTTGAAGATTGTTTTTAGCAGCTTATATATGCAATTATTTGTTTAAAATGGATTTTTGTTCTTAGAAAAGTACTAGATTGAGCTCATTAACATCGATAGTTTCATCAAAAATAAATCATATCTTGGATATAATTAGATTTTTTAATCTCTTAAGAGTTTAAGTTTTTAATTTCTTAATTGCAACGAAATATTATAGAAAATTCGTCATTTGACACAAATTCAATTAACACAATAAGAATTCCAATAAAATTCTGAATCTTGAAGGTTTTTCTCTAGTGTGAAATAAATTAATTTTTCCAGCTTTTATTGATGTTAAAGTATGCAAAGAAGTCGTAAACAGTTGAAATGTTTCTCAGGAGTTTTTCAAAGGATATATTCTCGGTAAAAAAATTTGAGGTATATAAAGTTTATTTAAAAATTTTACTTACCTGCTACGTGTTTTTTCTTTTGCAACCACAACCGCAACAGCACATGTTTTAGCCTTTATCTTATCTGAATAATAATTTGCTAACACATTATAACAGTATCTAATTAAAAGAAATGTCATTTTAAAATTACTTTTCTTCTTTGTTAGAAAAGTCAAAAAAGCCATTGAGAGTGATGGAGAGTTTTTCCCAAATAAAAATGCCTTTGAATTAGTTATTTTCTTTTAGAATCTTAAAGAAAGAGAGTAAAGATTATCAACTACAAATATTTCTTTTCAGTATTCTGATCTTTCAATACATTCTGAACGAATCCTCAACACTTTTTGTCTTGGAAACGGTATTTTTATTGGATTGCTTTTCATGCTATTGCTCAAAGAACACACTCTGTATAGAACATTTGTTACGGAGCGTGGGTCAGGATGTAAGTCTTATTGTGTGGCATTCAGTATCATAAAATTAAAGATTTCTTTTTTACTGAAAAGATTCGTCAACCAAGAGGAACTAATATAACTTCGTCTAAGATTATTTTTGTTATTATTGTTTAGCGTGCAAATATCAAACTAAAAAATGTTTTTGCTCTACTCGTGCACTTGGTTGAAGTACAGTTGAAAAATTCGAAAAAACTTGGATTTTGTTCAATTCCACATACTTCTTCGTGTACTTCGTAACCCTTTTTAACTAAATTACCCTATGTCTATGAATGTCTCTCTAGGTAGCGCTAGCGGTAAGAACCCAACACATGTGCAAGAGTGTTACACAATCTGCAATAGCATTAATTTGAACGTTGCAAGAATTCGTTTTCCGTTTGAACAAGTTTAAAGAATTTAAAGTTGACTTCTTGATAAATAGTTATGCTACGTCTTGTTTGGGGATGTTGATACTATGCAATACAAGACCGTTTATGTTAAGATAATTTTTCTCCTGAGAGTACTTCTGTTTAATTTATCCAAACAAAAGCGTGTGCAGCGAGAATTCTAAACACCTGCTGAATTGTTAAATAAAAGCCTCTAAATAATAATAATAATAAAAAAATTAGAGACCACCTACACAGTTTTGGGGAAGTACATGAACCCATTTGGTTAATTAATTAGATTTAATTAATTTGATTAAAATTTTTCGTTAGTTTTTATTAGATTTACATTTTTATCAGAATTTGAATTTGACTAAAAACTAAACGATTTTTGTTATTTTATTCAATTTATAGAATAAATGGAATAAATGCTTTCATTTTATTTTGGGAGTTTATTCGATTTTATCTTCATAAATTAAGATAATATAACTAGCAATACAAATAAATTCAGTTCTCAAACAGCTTTGTGAAACATGATTACATTACTTATAATTAAAGATTCGAATTACTATAAAATAATTACAAAGTCAAAGAAAAATATAAGATTAGTATTAAATATAAAATTATTTTCAAAATTAGATGTACCAGGAAATCTCTTGATTTAACCTTTTAAAAGTAATTCAAGAAGGTTTCGTTCTTGCTTGAATTATTGAAACACAAAAGCAGCGTTAAAGATCAAAGCAATAACGTAGTAGTACATATCAGATTACAACATATTATTTAACTGAAAATAACATGTAATTCCCTAAAAGCATTCATTACTTGCTGAAACTGACAAGCACGAACGATTAGGCCTAATTCCTATTACATTATCTTGTCACCACCAATTATAAGTAATCACTACAAGCGATATGATATAGGTTTGCTACCTGTTAATCATTAATTAGTAATTAAATCCTCAAATAATAATATTGACATTTCTTAATGAACATCAAAAAATATTAATCAAAGTTTAAAAAACTAATTTGCGTCGAAAAAGTAAAAACCGTTTAGAAATTTAATTGATAAAATTGCTACACAACTTTTAAGCACGTATTTGCGCAGAGTTAAATATGTTTTTGAATGTTATACACACAAAATACGGATAGAAAGAGAGTGGTTGTGGTCAGGAAAATTGTGAAAGCTTTTATAAAGATTTTCCGCCCTTTGCATTTCTGTTATATAGGTATAATGTACTTTTGTTTGCCGTGTCTTTTTATTGTAGGCTATGAACATAAATAAGGTTAGAAGTTACCATCCATTAGTATTTGGAACTAAAGAAAAAGCTACAATAAGTTACGTAGATGTAATAAATACAAGATTTTAACACAATTTTCTTATCTTTCTGTCTGTTTTATCTAATAATAACGAAAAAATCAGATTGACATATATGTCTAAAAATCAGCGAAACTAAAGAGATTCTCACAACCTCAAAATAGATTTAATTTAATTTTCGTCAAAGGGAAAAAATCTTGTGATCAACCACAGGATATAATTCAGGTAAGGTGTACTGTAATTTTCTAACAACAAAACCACTCTAACTTATATAATAAAAATCCAAGATTAAATTTAACAAAAGCCGGTAAAGAATAGAAGAATGAAAAACCCCATTATATTGTATAATCTTAACCTCTTTTTGTTCAAAATTAATTTTTCTTTTATGTGAAACCTCCGTATACTGCTACTACCTATTTTACTATTTATTAAAGAATAAACGAAAATAGTTTCCTTTCCTTTCACGATCTGGTCGGTTCTAAAATGTTATTGGCAAAAAATTTAATGGCACGAGCATAAATAGGGGTACCACCAGGGCTATTTACACAGCAGGAAAAATACCTTATTTCTGGTCGGTTAGGAAACATTATTTCATACCATTTATTTTAACATTAGCTGGTAAATTTGGTAAAGAAATAGCGTGTAAATGTTCACTTAAATTCGTACCTTTAGGAGATACAGGGTACTGAAATAAAAACGCGTCTTAAAGTATTTTCATCTCCATAAACATTTTAGTAGGTTTGAACTATTGATCCATTTGGTATAAAGTTCAAGCAGCCCTTCTGTACATTCTGTTTAGGTGTTTATACTAATTTATCATATCAAAACATTCACTTCGTCTTGAAGAATTTATGGCCTACAGAATTAACGTCTCATTAAATAAGAATTTCTTTTATAAATACTTAGAATAATTTGCAAAAACAAATGTTACAAATGAAAAACGACCTACTTAGAAATTTTTAAAATTACATAGAGATCACTTAAACTTACTAATTCTGAAATGTCACACCATAAATTATTTTTGGAAAATATTAGTTGTCGTTTATTTTTAGATTATCAAGAAAGAATTTTACCTTATTGTAAATAATATTTACAGTTTCTGTACTAACTAAATTTGGAGAGAATCTAGAGGGATATATCTTGAAGAGGAGCACTTTAGCGCGACATGGCCTTCAATAAGGTACTATCGTAGGGAGGGCCTAGAGCAGCTACATCTAAGCGAAGCTCCAGTTCTTTTGCACTTATGTACTTAAAATCTAAAATTGAAGTAATAAATAATTCTAAGCTGGAGTTAGAAGCAAATCATCTTCTATCTCCCCAAGGCTCCCATGTTGGCCCCTCCTCAGTTTTGTGCATGGAGGTTCAAGTAAACAGCAACACTCTATTTACGACTTCTGATTAAGTTATCAAGGTTCAAGCAATGTTTCTGAAGAGAAGAATTTCAAAAATCTAAAAATATGAAAAAAGCTGAAAATTGTGACATTTTGAACTCTCTCAATGACTGATAAAAAATTGTTAGTTTCTACTAAATCATATTGGTATTTCACTATACTTCAGTATTATTGCCAGATAACAGTATACTATTTCGAATGTCCAGTTTAAGTTGTCATGTTTGACGAAACGATTTAAAAGATTTTTTGGCAATCAGTAAATTCATATCTGTTGCATTTTCTTCAATCTTCCGAGTGTTAGACAACACTTTGAAGATCTTAGAGTCCTGCCGTAAACTCATTGTTTCGATTTTATATCCTTTCGAATCTTCTGCAAAACCCAAAAAACATTATCTGATAGAAAAGCCTAATACCAACCACTCAAGAAAGAACTTGAACGACCCATATGTTTTATAAAGCCTTTTCCTTTTCGGTTTGATTATGGAAGCAATAAGAACAATATTCTAAATGTCACAAACCCGTAAATACATTTTTAGAAATCAAGTTACTGCAGAGTATATCTGAGATTGAGAAAACTCAATTAGGAGAAGTTTTACTATTTTTCGGTTGCTTTCCGTTGCTGACAATTAACTGAAGACGCTTTTTTAATAGTCAATGTCAACTTCTGTTAATGTTTGAAACAACGTTACCAAAATCAACCGACTAAAATACCTAACTGATCTAAGAAAACTGAGTGGTTTGATATTCAAGAGGTCCATCTAAAGGTCTTCATAGGTTTTATTTTAAACGGTTCATTGTTATAAATAAATCACAGATACTTAAACCTTCAATTAATATTTTCCTACTTTGAAAACTTTTGATTTGATTGCTTTATATCAATATAATAATCAAAACTCACATAGACACCTACGAAGACATTCAACAAGTATGATAGGAGTCGAATTTAAATAAAGAAATATTGACAGAAAACGATTTACACATAATATAATTAAAATGTATGAAGAAAACTAAGAGTTAATTATTTGTTTGACAATGAGAAGACACCTATGATATCGTAATAACATAAAAATAAAATGTGGTCCTCTAATTTTTAACAACTGTTTATAGAATAGTCTCTTATAACAGTTAATGGATTTTAAATGAAACCGCTATCGACAGTTAAGCCACAAAAATAACATGTGAACAACTTTAAAACAGCACAAAAAATATTTTGCTATAAATAAAAGTAGGTTTGATTAAATCTAGAACTATGCTGATTCTGTCGCATTTACTTTGCTTTTATTTACTAATAGAATTCCCTTTTAAAGCTTCCCATGTAAATTCAATTTATTTGTCTTTGGTGAATTTGGATAAAACCTTGTGTTATCTACTTTTAAAAGCAGCTTCTTGTAAATCAGAATTTAGAATGTGTTTGCTAGTCTCGTTATTTCAAAGATCTTTTTATATGGTCTCTGTCAAGCTCTCAGTTCAGCTTCCATTGGCTATTATAATGTACATCAGTGTTTTGCAATTATTTTACGTTTATGCAGGTTCTTCTCTAGATAAAGCATGCTTATGAGCAAGTGATTACCCTTCTTTCCATATTACCTGTTTTACAACCCGTATTCACGAATTTTGTCGACTTTTCCCTACCATACTATTTTCAAGCTCTAAGTACTTGCAGGCACTTCATGCAAATAATAAAAAAAAAATAATTTAGAAACCTTGCCAAAAAGGCTGTTGTCGAACTAGAAGATATAAGTAATGTTTCTTGTAATCTTGCAATATAATCATAATAAAGTCATGACATGCTCAAAACAAAAATTCCTAAAAGGCTTAACCAGCTTAACGTCAGTTTTTTACATAAGAATGTATATGGTCTTAAAAATCCGCGCTAGCTATTAATAGACACGAATCTTAGAAAATTCAACTTTTAAAAATGCTGCTCAAGATAAAAATACTTAACTATAGCTTTTATATAAATGGAGGGCACACAATCAAGAGGTAGAGTGTATCAATTTAACTCATCATTAATTTTGCAACTCTTGATCTGTTCTTTTTCTTTTTTAACTTTTCTCAGTTAAAAATCTCAGATCGGTCCTAACCAGCATGACCCATTAACTATGCAATACCTGGCGTGTATTCACAGTAGCAAACAGTTTTGTTTAGGTTAACTAAAAGACAATGTTTTTTTTTATTGGCTACTAACTGAAAAACTATTTAATCACAAATGTTTTTATCTGTTGTTTTAGAAACTCTAGTAAAGATATTTCTACCCATCAAAATATTTTGTTGAAAAAACACTACTCATTAAGTGAAAGTTCATGTTTCTGTTATTCTTCCTTGCTTAGAATATATCAACCATTAAAGAGTGTAAGTAAACCTCGAAATCAATTAACTGCTTCTTGTACAATGTACATGACATACTATGCACTACCAAACCAGTGGAACGGCAACCCCCTAAAACATTAGGCCAAAGTTATAAGAAGAAAAAGAAAGAGAAGGACTGAGAAAAAAGAAAAGATACACGCTCGAAACAATTTATTGCTAAGAGAGTACCTTTCCAACTCCACTCGCCTAAAATTCAATTATAATTCAAACCAACAGAGGATCCTAGAAACGAAACCATAATTCACTAGATGTCCCATTAACTAGCCTTATGTAAACCGACTCTATTTTTCTTTTGTAAATTGGGCAACTCATATTCATCGTTGCGTGTTTCCAACTTACAGTTAATGCATCTTATATAATTTATGTTCTCTACAAATTTCTTGATCCTTACAAAACTTCTGGACGTGAACGTACTAAATATTATAACAACAAACACTGTTTTGAGTTCTACTACCTTTACGTCTTCCAAAATGTTGTTGTGGATTTCGAATTGGACCTGGAAAATCCTTCTTCTTCTTCTTCTTCTTCTTCTCCATCACTCCTTACACCCTTCCAGGATGTCGGAAGTCATCATATCTTATCCGTTTACTTATTTTTTCATTACTTCCGATCTCTCGCGAGTTCTTTCATCTGTGTCATTGTTTTACCATTTTCTACTCCTATTTCTACTATTTGGTCTATCCATCTTTTGCGTGGCCTTCCCTTTCGTCTCTTCCTTCCGTATCTTTTCGCTCTTGTGTTATCCAATCGTAGCTATGTGTCTGAACCAGTTAAGTTTCTTTCTATCTTTTCATTCCAATTGGAACCTGTTTTAAGTCTGTCCTTATTACGTCGTTCCTGATTCTGTTCATCTTTATTTTTCAGCAATTTTTCTCAGTTGTTTTATTTCGGCCGCATTTATCATCCTGTTTTGTTTTTCGTTTACCACCCATGTTTCGCTGGCGTATATCAGCATCGGTACAGAAATGTATTATATACCTTTAATTTAACATCTACGTCTATTTCTCTTTTTCCGAATATTGTATGGTTAAGTGCCTAGTGTACATTGTCTATTTTCTTTTTTCTATGAGCTATTTTTAGGTCCATTTTGCCATCGCTTGTAATCATTGTTCCCGCAGAAACTGTTTCCAACTGTTTTCTTTTGCAGGCTAGCCCAATCTTTCTAGTGTCTTGGATTTTATAGCTTACTCTCATAGTTTTGATCTTATTTATGTTTATTTCCATTTTCACCTTCTCGATTTTGTCTACCCATATGTTTATTAATTCTTGCATTTCCTTCTTTGCTATTATCACGATATCGTTTGCATACATGAGTCCTGTTATTTTCACAGGTATCACATTACTATATCCTATAGTGTTCTGTTTGTGTTTTATTTTCTTTTTTACGCTGTTCATTATTTTGTCCATTATTATTATGAACAGGAGTGAGCTTAAGCTGTCTTCTTGTTTTATCCGATTTCCATATTAAACTCTGTTAAAATTTTTTGTATGTGCTCTTGGTTATTTGTATTGTACCTGGAAAATCCAATTATCTTTATTTGGACTTTGACTTTTTCTTGCCACAAATCTTCAATTAGTTCATTTACTTTCCAAATTCAATTCTATGAGGTATAATCGTTTTTATTTTTAATTGCATTAAACACTTCAATTAATATCATCTTCAGATCAATATTAGTTATTGGTTTATATTTAGAGTTGCCATTATTATTATTTAAAACTCTCATTAATTTATTCTGTTTTTCTCTCGTATTACTTTCAACTCCTAACATTTAGTTTCCTGTACTACTGAACGCTGCTAATGCACTATTCACCTGATTTAGCTCTTTATGAGCCACTTAAATATTGTTTGGTTCATTGCTTTAACATTTTCGAAACATTTGTTCATGCTTTCTATTTGTCCGATTTTTCTTCTGACTTGATTTTGATTCTAAATATCTGTATAGCAATGTTACCGCTATTTGTTTACTTTACACAACCCCAACTTCTTCACTTGGGCACTATTTGAGTCCAGGTGCTTCATTTTGATCTCCTACTTCTATTTCTCTATAACTTCACATTAAACTCAATTTCTTTGATCGCCCACCATATCTTTTAACTTTTTTTACCATAGATGCTGTTGGTGCTTGTTCAATAACATCTAAATTGTCGTAAACTACAGCTTGATCCACTTTTGTAAACTGTACCTTAGAATCGGTTTTCCTTGTAATTGCGCATTTTTGATGCTGCCTTTGCCTCTTTTATGAATTATAGATCATTGGAATTGGAACAAATAAATTTTATCAACGTCCTTATCATTTTATTCTTTTTTCTCTTCTTGCCCACACTGCTGGATTGTTGTAGAGGCCTGCTGGTTCTTGCAATATCTTGTTCTTTTCATTCTGACCATTTTGCAATGCGTCCACAAACTTTTTATATACTACAGTTATCAAACTCATCTAGATAGCTTGAGAGATACTTCTCAAACTAGATCTTAGGCTGAAAAAGCTAAATTCAGTATAATATCATTTGAGCTAATTTGAGAATTTTTCATTTATAAGTGCTGACTCTGAAATCAGCTTTAAATTTTTGAAAAAGTTGCACAAAGTTTTAACCTAGCAAAGTACGCAAAGCTTGGCTACAAAGAGGCAACAGTACTCTTATAATAATGTTATTTATGTCCTCTGTTTTTATATACATTAATTCTTGTAGAACAACTTCAGCATGGTCGTCATACCTATTTCCACGATAGTATTCTTTCAGCTTTGTAATAAGCTAATTTGAAAGTTTATTGTTCCAGAGATCTTATTACAAAGTGGATCATAATCATAAATTTGAAACTGAGAGTTTTATTAGCAATATTAAAACAAGGAAACTTTTCTTGTAATTCTACACAGTTTGAAACTCGAGGATTTCAGAATTTTCTATCCATAATTTTTCTCTGTTAACTCAGAATCTCGTTTGTTATAAAAGAATTATTAAAGTAATGGATGCTTCTAACAAAGCAAAGAAAAAATTTACTGATTTGCCCTTTTTAGTTCAAAAGCATTTCGTTTTCAATATCTACGTGATCCAACATAGTCTTCTGTTCAACATAATTATTTTTATCAGTTGTAACATTTATCAAATTTTCCACACTTTTGGCCCGTTCAAGATCTTGTCCTTGTAGCTTCAAATGACAAAATAAATTATAAATACATAAATGTAGTTATTTACCTTTGTTTTATAAATTTCTAAGACCGTCCTAAAAACTTCTTTCCATCTTTACAAATTTGTTGATCAACGAAAAGTCTAGCTCTAACTGTAATAATGTACTAACCTACATGCTATTATAATAGCAAAAGAGGTGACAGTTGGTAGAAGTGATAGGTAAGTATGACACTTTGCTTGGTGTCTCTATTGATGCTTTTCTTTAATATCTCAATACCTCAAATTAATTCTGCTACCACACATTCGTCAATACATTAAATTAAAAGAAAAGAAGAAAATGATTACACTGAAATTCTCTCTATAGTATAAGCTCGATCAGAAAATTTGAGTTTAAACTTTATAGAGGTCCTAACATTGTATAAGGATATTTTTTCTCATTTTATTCTAATCTTACAATTTCAGTACGATAATGCTCAAATACACTAATTATTTGTTACAGCAGAAAATTCTCGGGGACCCAAACGAACGAGAGTCTCACCATACGCAGGTTTGGTTCCATTTCTTCGAACAGGCAGATCTCGATTACAATTACCATCATCAGAGAGTGAACTTGGAGGTATATAAACGCAGACATTATTAGAAGTAAAAAAAGAAACATTAAGCAAACCATAAAATTTAAATTCGAAGGACATATGCATAAAAATTATATATTCGCAAACCATATTACGTCTTAACAAACTTGCTTTTTTAATGAATAATTTACATGCCTTTAAAGTCAACTTTCATGTTTCGTTCGAAAAATTAAACTTACCCCTTCTCATGTCTAGCAGAAAATTACAAACGAGCAAAACCTAGTAGAACTTCTATAATGGCATTTCCAAGAGTAGGCCGATCAGAAACAATGGAATGGGGTCATGATGATGGTTGGAATGTCCAAAAGAAAAGCAACACCGGTTCACCCAATAACGGCCTTTGGTTCGGTCCTCGATTAGGCAGAATTCATAAAAGACAAGATTACAAATCAGATATTCCATTAGCTTATTTCTATATTAGCGGTAAGCGAATTGATTAAAAATTTAACAGTTTTGTTTTATTTGTGTTTTAGAGAAGTTTTCGTGTTTCAAGTTTAGTTTAAAATTGAGTTGCGTTGAACGAAAAATTACCACGCGCTAATTAAATAAGGGATTTTTTATGAGCTTGGATATTATTTACTTGTTTCCAACACTGTTTGCGTTTTGAGGTATTAATTTTCAAACAACCTCAGGCGATTTAAGATCAAAGAAATGTAATTAAGTGTTTCGAATCTTAAATTCACAAAAATAGAAATTTATTTATGTCTTACATTTAATACAACATTCAGAAGGTAAACTGATAATGTAGCAATTAAACAACTGAAGGCCTCATTATCTATGAATAATTATGATAATTACTAGATAACGACGAATCGTGTGCATAAACAGTGAAAACGAAACTTATTGTTGAAAGAAACGCATAATGTTAATGTGCACATTTTTATTATTTTTAAAATTTCAGACTACACACCCAGATTGGGCCGTGAATCTGAAGAAACAATGGATGAGACAGATACGATTTCGGAAGACCAAGTAAACAACGACAAAACTATGCTTGAATCTGCGTAAACATGTGAAGTGTTTCTACCATATTATTACTTAAATTTTAATGATGTTAGGCTGGAGCATCATGTAAAATTCTATTTCTTAATATTTAAATATTTAAGAATTTTGTTTATATTGTAAAACATAAATAAATAATAACATTGTATATGTATTAAGCAAAAACAATCGAGTGTAAATTAAAAAAAATAATAAATGTTTATCTATTTTTATTTACGATGATGTACGATTAAAACAGAAAACACAATATTTAGGCAGTGATTTCATTAAGTTATCATCTGGAAACACTTTCTATATTTAGATAGCAAGTATCTGAAGAAATGCTTTGTATTTAGCGAACAATTATCTTAGAAAGTCAGTAAGTACATAATATTTTAAATTTCGGAATAAAAACAAAGACAGACAATGAATAAGAAAACTGTAATAAAAGAAAATCAGTAAAGCATTCTACAATTTATAATCAAGAACGAAAAAGTTCTGCGTGGGAGCTATGACAGATATACATATGCGTACGCGTGTTAACATAACTAACAAAAAGTTTATCACTTCGAAAAACGGTTATATACTATTTTCTTAACATTCCATCAAAAGAATTATAATCAAAATTGTAACATTTAGGTTTTTTGACATTAAGGCCATATGAACACCAAAAGGTTTTATTAACTAACCAATAAGTTTTAATAAAGTTTTATTGTGAATCAGCATAAATCTAAGAGGAATATTTGAAGAAGAATTAGTAGTGCTATTAAAATCTTTTTACTCTAGAAGATAGAAACTTGTTTAAAACATAACAGACTAATGAAAAATGGTACAGTTTATCTAAGAAACAAAACAAAATGGAGATAAGGTTTATAAAACGCACGCCAGGTATCATCTAATCTATAGTCTGTGAAAAGTGACCACGTACTACTGGTAACTATGTTGAGATGTCGACAGTTTTTGTTACTAATTAGACAGGAAATAAAATCTTGTATACCAATATGCAAGAAATAAATAAAGTACTGTACTTACAATTAGTCGGCTGTTAGGAAAAACAAACGTTATCCTTGCATTAATTTTCACATATTGACTTATGTACAGTGTGTTATCACAAATCTTTTAACTTTCATAATATGGTAGTCAGAGCCACAATAGGATGATCAGCTGCTTGGCAAAACACCACTTTTTTAGTTTTGGCCAGGCCAGTGGTCAAAACTGGTCAAAAAACGGTTAAATTGACTGGGATCTTTATTATTTTTTAAGTCTTTTTCATAAAAGTAAAAGGTAGGTAATTTATTATTGGCTCTAATTAATATAAAAGTCTACAGTTTAAATATTTCTAGTCAACTGATGTATATGTGATTTTATTAGACAACAACGAACAGGAATGTGATATAGTTCTGCGGGTGCGCTGCAAAGCCTTGCATTGCAGCCTTGTGTTTCTCAAGACTGCATCTTTCAAGAGGTGGCGCTTTTCAAACAGAGTTCGCTGGATTTATGCTGGAGAGTCAAAGAGTGTGTGAGAGTGTCACCAACGGAATCACCGAGACACCAGGCGACCTCCTTGAGTATTTAGTCTTATACTGGTAGGGCTGGGCGGACTTCTATTTCTCCATCACAGCCAAGCAACGACTTCGGGACTTCGCAAGGTGGTGAAGCAAGACTGTGACATAACTCTTATTCAAGAGCCTTATCTGTAGTGATACTCACGAAATTTTCACCTGTAACAATAAAAAAAATTAAAGTGCTAGCCCTAACAGATCTACGTTCTAAGAGTTTCGATAATAAACCGGGTGGGCTCGAGTCTCACGCTTGAAGCTTAGCCCTCAAGCTTATGAAGACTGTCTGTGTTTGCATGTTAGATGGAGAACATATGACCCTGGTAGTTGGTCTTCTGAAAATGTAGGTGTCAAAAAAAAAGATTAGATATAATAAACACCGAAAACAGTTCTACATTTGTTACGTACAATAAGCAGAGAGTTATCGCCTTCGCAATAGCTACTAACTCCGCTAGTAGCTTTGAAGACTGAAGAGTGTCTGATGAAAAAAGTTGTTTAGATCACAAACACATTCACTTTTATGTAAAAAAGCTTCAGAAAAGAAGGATGGTATACTAGAAAAAATGCTTGAGGCTCTTTCAAGACAGACCTTAATCAAGATCTTCAGAAGGTTAATGATAACATTAAAGAAGTTACTGTAAAGTGAATAAAAAGGCAATTATTACAGTCAACAATGAAAACTTTCTTCAGATAGAAGGAGACGTAATCAATACAGATGAGTAAGAAAAAAAACTTATCTGAAAAGAAAAAAACAATATGCAAACTATAAATTGACGTTTTTCGGGATTACACCGTTATTGTTGAATTATAAATTACAAATTCTTCTTCTAAAGGAGAAGTCTCGTCTCTAGAGTGGTTGAATTGTCGTGCTCCTTTTTAGTCTCCTGAGGAAGCTTCTTATGAAAGTAAGAAAAATGCTAAGTACACATTATAATTCAACAATACACGGTCTAATCCCAAAAAACGTCAATTTACTAATGACTAGGACCATGAAAATCTTCGATTTCGTTTAATACGCAAACTGTTCAGCAAGGCAAAAACAGAAGAAAGCTCTAAAAGGAATTCCTGCAAAGGGTACTGTGAGAAGTCTGATAGTACTCAACGCTAGTGCCAAACTCTAATAGATACTTTAAAAAAAGGCAGAAAGTAGTTACGACTACGAGCTTCAAGTAGTCTAAGTTGCTGTACAGAAACAAGGATGAGTAAGACAATTGCCAATTTAAGGATTAAGAATTAATTAAGAATGCGCATTTCATTATGAACATACCCAAAGGATATTAATTTGATAAGCAGTAGTTTCAGGGGTAGCTCAAGATTTCCTAGAGGTGGTCGAGCCACTTTTGGCTACCCTCCGGTTATGGGCCTGGATTTTATACTTAAGCCTTGCCAGTCAATAAAACGGTCTCAGTTAAAACTATTTAATCTCATACATGAAATACATAGAACAGGTATACAATTCAAAGCTTAAAGATTTGTGATTAATTTTGAAAACTTCAGTTTTGACCACCTGGTCAAAACCTAGACTTAACCAAGACAAACCCGAGTCTTGACCAGGACGGTTTAAATCGGTTAAAAACTCTGAATACAACAGAGTAATATAAAAATTGAAAATCCTAACTTCTGAAGTAACTACCGCTCTTTTAAAGATGCCTGCCGCCTTAAACACGTGGTTTGCGCAGCCTTGTAATGTAACTATTATGTACTCATTAATGCACTTCTCTACAGTTATT
Source organism: Ignelater luminosus (assembly GCA_011009095.1). Taxonomy (NCBI): domain Eukaryota; kingdom Metazoa; phylum Arthropoda; class Insecta; order Coleoptera; family Elateridae; genus Ignelater; species Ignelater luminosus. The sequence continues at coordinate 20,450 of VTPC01008160.1, forward strand.
GCGCTTTTCTACTTTTGAAAGGAAAGGGTAAATCTCCTAGAAATAGTTTTTATAAGTAAATCTACGGTCTTCGCCGATTCCCAGTATTCTACACTTCTTTTTGTTGCCATCAGATAGTAAGTAGCGTTTGTCAAGTACATAGGAGTTACTTCAACCGAAATATTTGTTATTTGTCAAACCTAATTAAATTTAAATGTGTACCTAGACAGCACCATAGAACAACTGGTGTATTGCAAAGTTCGATGTAGCAGCCGAGCAACAATCCAGTCTCACTAACCTTTACGATTTCATCGTGGAAATAGAGACTCTTTATCCTAAGTTTGTTGGTACTGGTCCACATATACTTTTGAGAAATTCTTCAGAAGGGTCAAAGATAGTTAACATACTCAAAAAATGCAAATCAACCATTCAATCGTTTGCCAAGCGCTGTATCAACTGGACTGTAATTTGTAAAATGGTTTTTACCTCAAAATTTAGTCATGACGATTAATTGTTGGTATTAATAGGACGCTGAACAGCTACAACAACTATGTGTGTATCGTACTCTGTATGTGTATATCTGGATTTCTTTCTTTCACAGTTGTGGTTCCAACACAATGGTGCCTCCTCACATTCCACTTAAGAGATTCAGTATTTGACATCAATCCATTTTAACTTCTTACGAAATACACTTCCGCAGTTGCTAAAAGAGGAAAATGTGGTTGCAACAAAATAGATATCCCGATACGTCTGGTGACAAGTGGATTGAGAAAAGTGTTCCTATTCATTCTCCAGAAAGTTCACCCATTTGACTTGCTTCAGTTGTTTCCTTTAGGGCCACATTAAGAATTCGTTCTGCAGACTAGTGAATACCTAAAAAGAACTTATTGAGAAAATAATGAACGCCTGCGATGTTATGCGAAACAGCCTAGGGAATTCTTGAAAGAGAGCGACAGTCTATAATCGCCGTATATGCACTGAATGTCGGTAGGTCGAGGATCGTTATTTTGAATTTTTAAACGTAGAGTCTTAAGAGGCATTTAAGACCATGGGTTTATTAACATCCTCTAAAATTTGTATCAAAGGTAAATAAATATCCAGTACAATAATGATTGCAAACAACTACACTAACAAGTCAAGTAGATTGGATTTTGCATTTATTTTTCCAAACTTCTTTATAATGATGATTCCCATAAATACATATCAAGAGAAATAGTCGAAATGCATATTGTTTATGAACACTACTAAATAATATTTCCTTATAATCATCAAAACTGTACCAAAAATTAAACAAATTTTCTTAATTAACCTACAGCTGTGTAATGCTCAAACGCCCAAAAGTCTTCTGGATAAAAATCCTGTCTGCACTTTGTGGTAAAAGTGTACGACCCAACAGATCTGAATCTAAGTCGATTAGTTAGATAAAAGTCCAGCGGTCGTACAAAAATTCGATGGTGCTGAGGGTGGTTAGAGGGATCTTTGGAAAAATGACGGTTTTGAAATCTCCAAAACGTTTTCTTTCTGTTTTGTCATTTTTTCAAAGACAGTCCCTAGCCATACCCAGCACCCAGCTTGAATCGTTATAGAATCACCGGAGTTTACATAACCAATCGACTTATATTTAGATTTTTAACAAGAAGTGCAGGTAGGGTGATAGATAAAATCCAAATTGCACTCTACCAACCTTAGCAAGGCAAATAAATTTGAAATAATGGGCTCGGTCAAATCGGCTGGCGTTTGTCCAGTAACTTAATCATATCTTAAGGTTTCTTTACTTCAAGTATTAATTACTTCTGTTCTAAGGCTAATTTTTTGGCGGAGGAAGGAATTTTTATAGAAATGTCTAAAATCTAAGTAACGTAACCATCAAAAGGCACTTTTAATATTAATATTTGTCTGTTATGTTTTTTACGGAAATATGATCGTTTCTTACCGAATGGCTAACAGTTGAATAGAAATTGTAAATATCAAAGAGAAATCCTGAAATCCTGAAAAGCCCTAACTAAAAAGATGATAAATACGTTACAATAGTTTAAAAGTTCGACTGGGACGAAAAAACCGATGGAACTGGAAAGCTTAACTTAATACAGGCTAGAAAACCCAATATACTTTTAAACGTAGGGTTCAGGCCGAGTAATAGAGAGACTCTACCACAAGGCCCGGTCGGTAGCGAGTAGCAAAAAGAGTTTACATAAGAAGCATGAGAAGTATCAGATATTATCCAAATGGGAAGGTTGATGCACAAGGTGATCCCACTGGTATGAAATACACACATTCCAGTGTAACGGTTACTTTTCGCCACCGTTACATGTGCTTGTTTAATCTCTGCTTTCGGTGCGTCCTCGTATTTCTTTATTAGTTTTCCCTTATTTGGAGAGTGTTTGATACTTATTGACTTCTCACTGATAGGCTGTTTAAAGTTCTTGAAGCTCTTTCCTATTTTGTAATCAATTAGTGATTGACGAACTTTGAAATTTTAGTAGGATAGCAGGGTATAATTATCTCCAACGTCTACTCGAACTTCTTTTTGTGAGTTTCAAAATTTAGACAGCTTAGACAGGAGGTTAAGTTTAATTGTAAACTGTTGATGAATTGGAACATTTTATTTTCTTTGCTTCTTGATGGATGAAATTATTATGTGACCAGTTGAGAAAAAACTTGTTACTTAATATCTTTTCCTAGTTTCACTAACTGTTTTTATTGGATGCCATTGACAGAGATTTATTTTCCTTTAAATCGAGAGTTTAAAATTTTCTACAAAACCTACTTGAAATCGGGCTGATTGGTTATGCCACCTTTTCGAGGTTTTGTTTTTTGATAATCAGCTTTTTATGGGAGCGACCTTTTTGTTAGCTTGTTGGTTGCTCATGTTTCAAATTTTTTTTATTATTGTCTAAAGTTTCTATTTATTCGTAAAACAGTTTTGACTAGAATGTGAATTTGAATTAAAATTTGTTGCTTCCGTAATCATAGTTGTTACAACTCTTCGCCTGTCCGAACAGATCTGTTCAGCAGTGGGAAGTCTTTAGGTAAGTTTTTTAATTTTTGTTTCAGTTTTTGGTCCAGAGTAATTTTTATTGTAACTTGAATTTTTTTGTTGATAAATAGAATTAATTAACTATAATTAATATAAATTGGAATTGATAGTAGAAATCTTACCGTAATAGTTTTATGTAATTATTGCTTCTTATAATTTTTAAATCCATCATTATTAAATCGTTGAAATTTATTTGATACGAATTTTTATAGATTTTTGTCTTGTATTGCAGATTATGATATCGAGTGTTGGGGGTTGATAAAAGTCCAATATTTTTTCTTAAATATTTTTATAAATTTCTTTATTATTTGATTTTATTTCGTATTATTCAACGGATTTGTAATTTTTTTATTAGTGAATTTTATTGTATCTTTCTTGTCTTATCTGAATGCTGTTTGATCCTTTGTGTTTTTCTGGTGCCTAATATTGTTGTTTTTTTTATTTTTCTTGATATACGATTGATTAAATTTATCTGAGTCTTATTGTATGCATAACCTACTTATCAGCATCTAAGGCAATTTAAAAAGATTTTTACAGCCTAGGACCACAGAGATCTTAGTTATCTAGAGCAAAATAAAGGAAAAAATAAATTGCAACCGAAGGTCACATTACACCAGAAAGTTTCGTACACTATCTTTCCTACGTCCATAAAAGTGGTATTATTTCTCTAACTTTAACTCGAGTTTCAGGTCGTGTCTTCGAAAGACCGTTCAAGAAACCTAGCCCTTGCAGGCATCTTGTCTAATAGATTAAGATTTGCTGCAATCTCAAGTTTAAGTTTCGAAAGTAATTAAAAACACAAATTTATCGAATAAAACATATTGATTAACTAATTATTCCAGTCATAAATTTATTGTCGTTCAGTGCCTTGCCATTTTTCAGGAAATAGTCACCTTTACAGAAATAAAATTGGCTTTGTTAAATGCAATACTTAATGATCGCATTCGATTCTTGATAAGACGGTTCTGAGGATCAAAATGGCTCTCTGTTTTCAAAAATCACCTTTGGAGCAATGATTTGTTTATATACTGTGGATGATAAAAAAAAATTACTAAAAGAATAATTAGTTACGCACAGAAAAAAATTATGTAAGTTGTGACGTGTCTTTTGCGTCATATTAAAGATTTTCCTCCTTCCCTTCGGATACCTTTGAATCAACTTTTCCAAATATTTTATTTTATTTTTGTGATTTTATTGAAGTTACCTATACTACGTGTATAACTATGTATCGAAATTACATCAAGGTATGAAGATAATAAATATTACATTTAAAAACTATAAAAAAAATGTTTATAGTATGTTGGCCGAATACAGTAAATAATAATTTAAAAATATTCAACAAAAAACCACACCCAGGATAATGACAATAATTAGATTAAAGCAAATGCTCAGAAAGTTAATTAATACTCATGCGAAATTGTTTTGGAAATCATGACTCCGCAGAAAATAAAGTTAAAGCAACGATTTAACTGGCTAGATTTAATGTTCTTAATCTAAACTCAATGAATTCAGAATTAATTCATTTAAACAAATAAAATTGCGTAAAACTTACTAATCTAGACTAAAGAACTCGTCGACAAGATTACTTTTAAATGTTGACCCAATTTCAACTAGAATTGCTAAGGATTTACCTAATTATGAAACAGAAACGGTGGAGGATGTTCAAAGTGATGTAATTAGACGAAGACAGAATAAGTCTAATTAGACAAAGTAGACCTATTTTGTCTTTATTAAGATTTTATCATAAATCACACATTATCCGACTACAATAATTATTTAATTAGTTAGTTTGAATTAAGCATGAATTATTTCGATTATAATTACAAACACATAAACTTGTATGTAGAAATGTTAAGTAAAAAACCTCGTAAGCCGTCTTCAAAAGTACATAGTTATACCGGCGCCAGAAGTTTGCTCGGACATTTAAATCAGGCAGAAAAATAAATGATATCAACTTGATGTGGGTAACATGCAACACAGCGTCAATACTTTAGCTTAGAAGATAATTCTTCTGAAAACCGGGCCACAGTAATCGTCAGTTCATCATGTGGGTTATAAACTCATGATGATCTCTAACAGACTCTCCAAAGGATTCAACTTTATTGATATTTTGTGGTAATCTTCTTAAGCACTTTATCTACTTTTTAAACTAATTTTTACATCAATCTTTTGCAATATCCTGTATACAGAGTGTAAACTATATATATGTATATGTAGATGTTTTGCATGGTTGTAAATAATTGCCAAGCAAGTCCCTCAACCTCTTAAGGTGCCAAATAGTCAAGTGAAATTAGATAAAAATTTGAGGAATAGGCGAAATCATTGAGGGTCTAGCAAAAGAAAACCGATAAGTTTCCACCCCTAGGGAGGGCGCTTCCTCTCTTCTCCCCACCTAACTTTTTTCCAATTTTTAAGCCAAACTACTCATTTTTCAAGGATGACCAAATAACCAAAATTAATCTAGGTAGCATTTAGCACAAAAAAGGTTCTATGCAAGTTTCTGATAGATGTACTCCTTATCGAGTAATAGAAATTCGAAATAACAGCAACTTCCGGAGACACTTCCCAAAACTGCACATTAATTCCACATTCAGTTTGTTTTTCACTTAAGTAGTAGTTACAAGGTACGTTAATAGTTAGGTATAAGGTAGAAATTATTCAAGTTTAAAGTCATCTTTACGGTCAATAGGTTCGGTATTATTGCCGTGCATCATAGGTTTGCCTTTACGCATTTGCACTTTCTACTGCACCCTTGAGTGCATTAATATATGATGGGACTCAGCATCGTACCAGGTGCTGGTGGTTTAGTAAAGAAACTAGGTGATAAGGATTGATTAGATAGCTTCAAGCCCCAGTCAGTTGCAGTGAAATTTCCCAACCAAGTCTGAAGTTGATGAAAAACACGCAGAGAGTGGAGATGAGTCGCATCTGTGGTGGCTGATAGGCTTGACCTACGGGTTTATTAAAAACATTTATCCTATTTTCATCACCAAACCACCAGTACCTGGCACGATCCTGAGTCCCATTACATGTGGATGTACTTGGCAACGCTGCTGCAGGCTGATACAAAATTATTCGAATACAGAAACCAAAGTATCGGAAGAAATCAAAGATTTATCAATTTTATTCCAGGGTAATGGACCATAAAATTGCCAAAACTTGAAACTTCATAGGAGCTATCAGTACATCCAAAACTTGCATGTTTGTCATAACTATTTTTTGGTAATAATTCAATTTTTATCAGTATACTCAAAAAGAGAAATATAACAGTTTTGTGCTTTATCAAGGATAATTGTTGTTTCAACAGATTCATTTGTTTAATTCGTAATGGCTTCATTTGGATTCGATTCTTTCGTCTCTGTTTATTTAGTATTAAAGATGTTAACTTGTGATCACTTCTACAGGAAAACTAAGTTGAGAAGAAATTTTTTTTGCAGATTTGCAATAAGCAATCATAGAAGATGTTTACCTGAAGCTTTATTGGAATTTACGGGACACCCTGTTTATTTTATATATACCTTTAAAAAACAAAAAGAGTGCCATATCAAAATAGGCCTAGGGCGCAGTCAAACCTAAATCCGCTTCTGACCCAAATGCGTAGAACAAAAAAATATTGCAAATACAGAAGCATGTGCTGTGCGCTTAGTTTGATTTTCCATTTTTAAAACCATCAATTAGTAATGACCAACCAAACTGCCATTCGTGACTCGTTAGCTACGTTTTGTCCAAGAAGTCTCATATCAGGTCTAACCCTTACCTACTCGTTTTTTGTTTCGAAAACTCTTCAATTATTCAAGAATCAGGAGGAAAAAAGACGCACCTATCTATGTTATCGAAGCCGACGTCGTGAATCTCTTCATCGTTTTGTTGGAGCTGTGTCTGGACGCGATCTTTCAAAATAATGCTCATTACAGCGAGGTATTTTCAAAAATTCATTGGCAGAATAGAGGCAGCTTGCATACAGATATATTTTAGGGGTTTAGGATTTTCTGTCTAAAAGGGTTAGTTTCTAGGACGTAGAGTGTACTTTTACGGTTTGCGCTAAAAGAGAATTTCATTTCTAAGTTAGGATGTCTGAAGAGTTTATTTTAAGAGAAACATATCCGCCAAGTCAAATTTAATTTTGTAAGCTTGTAGCAAGATATTATCTAGAAAAAGGTGTAACATCTTCAAGTAGGAACTGTTCGTCTTTTCAAGCAATATAAGCTTTAACGTGATATCTTGGAGTTCTAAGATTTATTTAAGTTTCCTAAAACCTTGAAACGTCTTTTTCAAATAGTATATCTTGACAAATGGAGCTATAATTTCTTTTTCGTTAAGATATGGTCACGTTAATGCGTCCCACAATCTTGAAATTAGACTTCATAGCTCAAGGTACTTTAGTTGTTGGATTTTGTAAGTATTATTTTTGGCCAAAAATGAAAGATAATAAAAGAGACCTAATTTTAGATGTGTAAATTACGCCACAAATTTTATTATTATTATTATTATTATTATTATTATTATTATGAGTTTAAGTACGTTTCGGTCAGTGTATTTTATATAAATTAGGATTATAGCTAGCAACTTTTGCTTGAATGTCGTAAATAACGAAATAGATATAGAAAGAAAAGAGTTAAATAATTATTATATTATGCAAAGGTATATTCTCTCAATAATTTACATATAAAAGAGAACACAATAAAAATCTTGTTCTATTTGAGTAAATTTTACTCTTAAGCGACTCCAGTATTAACAAAAAGTTTCTTTCTTTCGGTTTTTTATAATCACCGGTGCGAAAATCTAACGGCAAGGCCGAAACTGACCCGTTTTATGTTTTTCTACATTTTGACGTGAGTTATGGTCTTGGAAGTTTGCGTCGGATATTATCCGTATGTAAATCTTAGGGGTAGTCGCATTTTCTGAATGAGCAGATTTATTTATTTGTTTATTTAAATACGCTGTGTGGGAAGATTGTCACATTTAATACAACAACCCTAGAAATGTTGGTTAAGATTTCTTACGGGATTTAATTTATTTATGATGTGCGTATACGTTTAGTAATTTAAATTACTAAATAAACAAACGAATTTTGCTTTGTTCTTAAGCAGAAATAATATTGTTTTTGTATTTTTAACAGGAGAAGATTAACATACTTTATAGCACTCTTTACATTTAATTATGGGTACAGTAATTCTAATTTCCCAATTTTTCAGATCACCTGATACTTTGTGCATTTGTTGTTCTACTGTCTGGTTTTGTTGTTTTAGTGCAATATGTTCCTGCTTTTTTCTATAGTTACATTATTTTCTTTTCGTTGTTCATGTCCTTTTGCTATCTCATTCTTTATTTCTTTCATGATCATCTCTAATTCCATTCCTAAAAAACTGCTACTGCACTTATTCTTCTACATTCTTTTAATAGTCTCTTTCTTATTCCTTCGCACCTTTCTTGCCTTGTAATAGCATCTTACCGCATCTAGGTTAATTCACTTTATCCTATCTGGCACCGTCTTGATTCTTCTTGAGGAAGTTCCACTTGAAGAATCAAGCCTTGTAAGGTTTTAAGGCGGAAGTCATACTTTTATCACTGATTGCTTTCTTGGGTCAGATCCAGCGAGGAAACTGGCAATCATATTCTTCAACTTAATTCAGTTTCTTCCATTTGCTGGTGTTTCTAGCTGGAGTCCCAGAAATTGTCAGACTTGTGCTAGTTTGAAGGCTTGGGATGGAGTCTTCTAAGAATTCTGTAGCTTGTGTGTCCCAAGCAACGCAGTATAGGTACGTATTTACGTTATGTTGTTTTAATTTCTTTTTTATTTTCTTTGAATGACATAACACGTACTTACTTTTATTATCTTTGAATATTTATAAGGCCAATTAATCTTAGTGGTAAACAGACTAATTTTACATAATGTACGACAGTGACTATCAGAAAATTGCAGTTTATGTAAAGACCAGTTTTGGTCCTTACTTTGTATAACCTAAGTATTATCTATTTATATCTTTTGGAAAGATCTAGATAACTCTTTCGTAGGAAGTCAAAAAAACTGAGAGAATAACCTGTCCAATATTGATCAAGTACATATATATCAAGTACATTAAAAAATGCTTCCATAGAAAAGAAATACAGGATGTTAACTTATAGGTAAGTGCCGTCTCGAGCGTTCCTTACACACGATCAAAGTAAATCTTTTATAATTCTCGGCCATTATTGATTGCAACTATTTGATAAAAAATATTAAAATTGGATAAGCCGTACATGATTTATAACATAAGAACTCTAAAATCTGCGAACTCTTTAAAAGTGTTTTTGGCTTATTTTGGCCGAACCAACTTGGATGTCTGCAAAACCATTTTGTAGCCAAATAGATTATAAAACAGGAAATATAGCAAAAGAAAGTTCAAAAGTGGCCGTACGAGTGTGTTTGGTGAAGAGCGTCCGGGAAGGCCAAAAACAGCAACCGTTGAGGATATCATCGAAAAAGTCCATAAAATCGTGTCAGATGATCGTCGAATGAAAATAAGAGAGATAGCACAGACCGCAGGCATATCAACAGAACACGTTTTTAAAATATTTCATAAAGATTTGCGCATGGGAAAGCTGTCTCGATTTAAGCGTAACTCAATAAACTTTTTGCGGCGGCGATTTGTAACTGTTAATAAAACATGGGTCCATTATTACACACCAGACACCAAACAGTGGACTTCAACAAGCAAACTTGCTCCGAAGGAGGAAAAGTAATGGTGACTGTTTTTTTGGGATTCACATGGTATATTGTTTATAGACTATTTGCAAAAAGGAAAAACAATAACAGGATTGTATTATGCTTCATTATTGGACAGGTTGAAGAAAAGAATCCAGTGCAGAGGAAAACAATTTTCTTTCATCATGACAATGCGCAGGCTCACACATCCATGATCACGATGGCCAAAATTCATGAACTTGGCTTCGAGTTGGTTCTCCACGCCCCGTATTCTCCAGATCCGGCCCCGAGCTACTATTTTCTCTTTCTAAACATAAAAATATGGCTTGGAGAAAAGAAACTGACGTGCTATGATGAAGTGATAGCTGCCGTAAACGCGTATTTTGCAGACTTTCAGACATCGTATTTTTTTAAGGGGATCAGAAAGTTGGAGCATCGATGGATGAAGTATATAGACCTAAAAGGGGACTGTGTAGAAAAATAAAATCGATTTTGACCAAAAAACACTTCATTCTATGTTAATCTAAAGATCAAAACCACCGTAATTAGAAATTACTCTTTATAATCTACGTTATAAATTTATATATTGTGATATACCATTTTCAACCATACCACTTTAACATATACCATTTCGACCGGGATCAACTTGAGCTTTGATTGTCCATCCTTGTTTTATACCGTTTTGAACAGTCTAGAAGTTAAATTCTATAAATTGAATTTACTTCTAAAACATCCAGTTTCATCAAAGACAGAAGTAGCTTCTTATTGACTAACTTAACTTGTAAGAACAATTGAGAAAATTGGGAGAACACGAACTGCACATGCGTACTGCTTCTGAGTTTAATCTCTCATTCGAATTGCAGACAGACAGTTTTTAGTGGCGTACTCGAATTGCACACAAGAAGCTAAAAAAACGAAAACAATATGATGAATGTCAGGATTATGGTCACAGTATACAACGGAGTCCAAGCAGTACTATTATTGGAATCACCTGTACTGGAAACAAATAGAATGCTAGAGCTGAAAACCGGTTGTCTTGGGAACTGAAGAATTCATATGGGCATTTAAAGAATAGTAAGCACTAAATGGTAGAAATCTATATGCAATGTGATCTTTAAAGTTTAAGATACGATGCATTTAACAGAAAATTGACTTTTTTTATGTAAAAAAAAACTTTGTAAATTTTGTGAAAAGTATGCGAAAAGAAAAAATAAAAGATTGCTTATTATGTGTTTGTTGAGACACCCCGTACACGCAGATAATATCGTGGCTATCAATATTTGTGTGCAATTTGGGAGAAGCCAGAAGATCGTAATGTTGAAGTACTAGTTTATGCGACTTTGGAGGTATTTAAATGATAATCCGCTTGTCGTAGCTGTGTGTCAGATACAATTACGAGTTAATCAATACAGAGTGTGTGTATCATGCAATGCCACAGAAATCAAAGATGTAACTCGACTCTTTCGTTCTTAGCTTATGATGCCACCTCAAGATATGTATTTGATAAGGTAGAATTGCTCTATTTATAAGGTGTCTTATTACATAAATTAAGAAAAAACTTCTTACTACCACACGTAATACTATAAGCAACTAAGATAAAATAGCCTTTAGAACTTTAATGCGCTAAAATCTAGTTAAAATGATTATTATCAATAGAGCACTTCCAACGCCAGGATTTCCCTTTTTATAACAAAGTAAAACTTATAAAACGGATTATTTATCAAGCTTCGATGCTAAAAAGTTCTTAAAATCTCGACAAATAAGTTCCATCAGTTCTTCTTTAATCCTTACTTCCTGAAACTTCACGAGTATTAATTAATACAATTATAGTAAAATTTCAATATTAGGTAACGATTTTGGGTTAAGGAATGTCGACTAAAGATAAAAATAAATAGAGAAAAGCGACAGGTAAATAAAAAAACCACACTTGCACATCAATACGTAATTTGCTTTCTAACGAGCAGAACTATTAACTATTCTAAATATGTTCAGAATTTTCAACTTTTTTGTTTAGTGTCCTTCGTTTACAAACGACCCTCAATACATGCACAGCACATTAATAAATCAGAGTTTAAGATTGTGCTCTCAGGTGACGAAATATTTTAATTGCAACTGCGAAAGGGTAAAGACGAACTATAATTTTTACTACAAGCACGTTCAAGTTCAAGAGCAAACTGGGAATCAGTAAATAACAAAAAAAAGATACAGTCGCCTGCAATGTATTAATTAACAATATAAGTATTAATCCGATTATTCAATTAAATTAACAAAACATTTTTCTAAATGCTAATGTTATAAGTTATACTATAAATTATAATAATAAAATTTGTTATGTCATACCTCAACCCTACAAATATTTTTTATAGAGAGTCGAGTATCACACAAATAAACCTACGCAAGTTGAACGATTGGTTTGTAGTATACCTGCATACTACATAAATATAATCGATTCAAAAGGCGATATACTACATACGTGCGTTATTGAAGTCGCTTCTTTGAGGAAAAATATTTTCCTTTCCTTTATGTCAATCTACTCAATAAATAACATATTAGGGAACGAACTGCTTTGTAAATGACAAAAAAATGAGAAATGCCTTTTATGTATGTAGTTGCACAAAAGAGATGTAGAATAGCATTCACTAACTAGCAGGCAACGTAGGAAGCTTCTAGACTAAATTCTTTATATAATATTCTGCTACAACAGTACAAATAAATAGAAAAACAAACTATAAGTTCAAACGGGTAAACAACAGTAGATAATTGTAATGGCATTTGAATATTTTTTCAAATTTCTAAAATCTTTAGATTCTGCCTATTCTATGTCTAGAGAAGATTTATTTTTTATCGTTAACAACTTCGGATACATATCACTAAATTTGACTATTTTGATAATGATTCGCCTTAACCCTCCACGGATCAAGCAATCAAAAACGAGTTTTGAAAAACGAATCAAACTCCTACCAGGCTAGCTAGATGATTTGCCGAATTAATATATAAACTAAACGAAAAGAGGTAATATTGTTCTTAGGGAAGCCTATTGAATGCATTTTAAAAACAACTTGCCAAGGCTACCGACAAAATAAAGCAAATCAATCCCACGAATAAATACATTCTAGAAATGCAATCGTAAGATGCAGGTAGGTAAAAGCAAATAAAGACTACTTACAAAGCAATGTAACGGTTAAAAGCCATTCACATGAAAAATCACAGACGAAACAGAAACGGATATGACAGTTACGAATTAAATAAAAACATCTTTGCCATTGCCTTCAGCACCAAGCGAGAACGGCCGCGAATCTACCGCTGTCAACCGATGCTGCAACCGCACAAATTTTATGGTTTCCATTCCTGACTGAATAAAAGTATTATTTATTATTGTTATTATTATACGATATATATTAGCAGCAGTAGATATTGATCGGTTAGATAATTCAGGCGGACATAGATAGCGATCATCTTATGTTGAAATATAGATTGAACCTCAGAAAACTAGAAAAAAGGAGCTAAATAAATGGGACAAGGCTAAGCTGAAGAAAGAGGAAAAGATAAACGTCCTACAATACAAAATAGAAAACCCCATAAAGAACACAATAGAAACGAAGGATAGCATCAACGATCGATAAAAGAACAAGTCATAGCTGAAGGAATAAAGAACAAAATAGGACCAAGAAAAAAATTCATAGAAAGCCATAGATAACGGCAAAAATTCTAGACCTAATTAAAGAACGAAGGCAATACAAGAATGCCGCTACGGAACAAAAATATAATCAAATTAGAAACAAAATCCAAAGAGAAATAAAAAAGTTAAAATAAATAAGCATAAATGAAAACTGCGAATACATCCAGCAGGAGATACGTGAAGTAAAAACAGATAAGCCTATAGACTAGTTAAAGGCATGTTCAACGACAGGAAGCCTAAATGCCAAGCAATCGAAACAGAAAATGGACAGTTGGTGATTGAAAATAAACAAATAGCAAAAACTATACAAACCAAACGATAAACACCCAATAGAACAGATAAAGATAGAAGATGAAGAAGACAAAACAACCCTAAGATCTGAATTCAAAAAAGTACTAAAAGACCTAAATAATAAAAAGGCAGCTGGTATCGATAATATCCGCAAAGAAGTAATCAAAAGCCTGAACAAATAAATACCAACTAAATTCACCTAAAGCATAATAGTAACAGCACCAAAAAAAAGAGCACGGCACGCAAGTGTGAAAATTTCCGAACTATTAGTCTCATCACACATGCATCAAAAATTCCACTGAAAATTATACAGAGAAAGATTGAGAAGCGAATCGAAGACAATTTCACTGAAGATCGGTTCGGATTTAGATGATGCACGGAAACCTAGATGCAATTATAGCCCTGCTGATAATAACAGAAAAGATTATTAGGAACGAGAAGCAACTATATGTTGCTTTCGTCGACGCTGAAGAGGCCTTTGATAGAGAGAATCGGAATACCAAGAAAAGAGAGAAGAATAATGATTCAAAATATATACAGTGTGTCCGAAAAGTATGGAATATGCTATATATCTCAGTAAATGTGCATTTTATGGAAAAATGTTTCCTATAAAAGTTGTTTAGTGTTTAGTTTTACATTACCAAATAACTATTTAAAAAAAACATAAGTGCAACGAATAACGCTTCAATTTTTTTAATGGGAAGGTATCTCTTTATTGTACAGCTTTTTTCAAAAAAATTGAGAATATATTAGGTCGGTAAACGTACGTTGGGTTGCCTAAAAACTCATTAAAGGTTAGCGCGTGACAAACGAGAAAACTTGTATTTCTTTGAGGAAACAACTACTTTCATAAACACACCCCGGGAAGGTGCGCATCGTGGACTAGTGGAGATGAAGCAAGGTGCAGTTCGT
>VTPC01008160.1:45032-58102 GCA_011009095.1 Ignelater luminosus
CATCCTCATCCTCACTTATTGTTAATTTCTCGTTCAAATTTCTTAAAAATTCCTATTTAGTTTCTTCGTCTTACAATTTTTCTATAGAATACCTGATTCTTGTTTATCTTCTGATTCCTCTTTTAGGTGGTCTCCTGGCCCTCACTAGTATGTGGGCTGTGTCGATATCCGCTTCTTTGCAGCTTCATGTATCTAATATATATTTCATGTGTTTGCTTTCTATAGCCATGTGATCTATTTGATTTACAACCGTACCTCCTGCTGAGACCCACGCACGTACCTTTGTGGATTTCCTTGTGTTGGAAAAAGGTGGTCACTATTCTTAAATTCTTCTCTGTTGCAAACTCTACAAGTTTTCTCCCATTTCCGTTACTTTCTTGATGTTGACTGCGCTCTCCGATAACTAGTCGGTATCTCACTTCCTTCCCTATCTGAGCATTAAAATCTCCTATAACCATTTTCACATCATATCTTGGAATTTCATTAAACACTTTTTTCATATGTTCATAATATTTTTCTTTTTCTTTATCATTTTGTTTTTTAAAGGGCAATGCACATTAATAATGCTTAGCTTTCTATATTTACTTAGTACTCTTAGTTTACACATTCTGCTTGACACTGAAGTAAATTTTCTGATTTCTTTTTTTAGTTTCTTAGTCACCAGGAATCTCGTTCCGAATTTTCTATTATCTTGTTCGCTGTTAAAAACTATATATTGTCCTATCTCACTAATGCCATTGCCTTTTTGATTTGTTTCCTGGACCGTCATTATGCTTATCTGATATATCTCCATAACTTGCGTCAATCTGATTAGCGTTCCGCAAATGTATTTCTCACATTCCACGTCGCTATATACCGGGTGTGAAGTTTCAAACCCGTACATAAAACAATGCGTGGAGATTCAGATTTTTATAATTTCTGCTCTCCAAATTAACCTACAGGGGAGGTAATGGTATCACTCGATAGGGTAGTTTCTTCCCAATCTGGCACCAATAAATTAACCAAAAAATGCCCAGAATTAGCAAAATAAATTAATAATAAAATTGTCCTATGTACTGGTTTGAAACTCCACACCCGGTATATTTCATCTTTTCCCTTTATTTTACTTTTCGATGCATGTTCCATTTATTTTACATTCCCATTTTTAATGTCCTGTCCGTTGCCTTGGTCGTCTCGTTTTTGTTCCGTCCTTGTACCTTTTGTTTTTAGTTTTTTGGTCTGTACCTCGTCTTTTTTATTCTGCTAAACTGTTGCTCAAGTGTATCCTCCCCTGGCGATCTTTTGTTCACCGTTCGCTTTCCTTCTTTGCTACCGTTCTAAATTCAGATACGGTGTCCTGGGTCCCGTATACTTTGTTGTTTATCACCAGCTTGTTATATTTCAGAATTGCCTTGTGGCCGTTTTCCTCGCATTTATTAAGTGAGGTACCAGCGTTTTTCTTTCTTCTTTGCACTTTCTTAGTATACTCTTTGTCGCTGCATATATCCGACCTTTTCAGTTCTTTTGCCATTTTCAGGATGTCCATTTTCTTCCACCTTGTTGTTAATTTTAGTAGTATTGATCTCACCTCTTTCAGTTTATATCTTCCCCATTTTTCGTATATCATCCACGTGTATGTTCAGGTCGATATTCACTTCTATTTGTTAAATACTTTCATCACTTTATTTTTCATCATTCCTTTACTTTCATTTTCTTCGTCTGCTACTCCTTTTATAACCACGTTGTTCTTTTTTGCTTCCCGCTCTAATGACTCTATAATTTTTTCCTGCTCTTCCGCCTTTTTACTGAGCTGTTTATTTTCTTGATAAGTACTACGGCATAAACTGCTGTTCTTAAAAAATGCTTTTTATGCCACAACTTTAAAGCGGTGTAGCTTGCCGAATTACATAGAATGTATTCCTCTGGAAGCTCGACGTGACATGTGGTTCCAGCAAGATGGAGCATCACCACATTTTGGGAGACAAGTGATGATGTATCTTAATGAAAATTTCCCAGAAAGGTGGATAGGACAAGGTGGTCCTGCTCGGTCACCTGATTTATCGCCTCTAGATTTTTTTCTGCGGGGCTGCCTTAAATCTCGTGTGTAATGGTAAATCAGATACAGAGAAAATCTGACTAACCAAATAATTGAAACCACTAATTCTCTTAAAAATGAATTGACAGGAATTAACAGGCAACATCCTATGGCCTGAAGGGTAGCTGTATGTTTAGAAAATTGCAGTTCTCATTTTGAACAGTTGCTGTGATTTTGTCTTAATTAGCTATTTATTGATGAAGAAATAATTTTTTTAAAATTTCCTTCGATATCTGCGAAACGAAAAGGAATTCAGCTATAGTTTATATATCATTGTTTGATCGTAATGACTCCTGGAATATATGGTACAAGTTTGTCAGTCCAGTCGCAGGACACCCTGTATATAAATTATTATTTTCTACGTATAGAAGAATTAGAATTCTTGTTGGAATTGAACCTTCAATTTTCCGTATCAAGCTCTAACTCATTAGCCAGATCCTTCTCAAATGTAAGCTAAAGTTCCTATTTATCGTATTTATTAAAATACAAATTAAGGTCTGTAATTATTTTTTTGAACACACGTTATATGTCAGAACGATTATACAGTCTTAACTAAAATTTGTTTAAGCAAAGTCTGAATATTTTATCAGAAATTAAATGAAAGAAGCGTTTATTTTTCTTTAATTATTTCAACAAATCTCTCCTTATCACAAAAATCTTTATAAAAGCGAATAAATTTCAACCCAAGGCTATCATTCTTTTGCAACCACAATTTTATTAGTGTAGGATGCGAAGGATCAACTTCCAGGAACAATCTTCCATGATAATTAAGCAGACAGGAACAAACCTTCAAGATGGATTTTATAACGGTTAATCCATCGTCTCCGCCGTATAATGCTTCTGGATCTTCGTACCTACCAACGGATGTTAATAATTATTATTTTTGTATTAAAAATAAAAATTTGAATTTTTCTTACAGGAGTATTTCTGGCTGCAATTGTATCGTATCTTTAGAAGAGACGTACGGTGGATTACTGACGATAATATCAAATTTTTCTCTTAAATTAAAATCTTCATTAATTTCCTTCTGGATTATTTTAATCCTGTCAGATAAATTATTAATGTGAGCATTTTCTCTAGTAAGTTGGCAAGCTTTTTCAGACTTATCAATAGCTGTGATACATAACTGAAAAAATGATTTATGTGAAAAGTATTATAAGAAATCGAATCAAGTTCACCAACATACCTGCGATCGTGCCTTGAGTAAAGCTAAGCTAATAGCACCACTGCCGCAACAAAGCTCCAAAACCGTATCAGCTCCTTTTCTATCTATTTCATTTAAAACAATATCGACAAGCATTTCAGTTTCAGGCCGCGGAATGAAAACAGGACGTGACATTTTCAAAGTCAGGTCACGAAAATCCCATTCTTGAATAATGTATTGTACAGGCATCCTAAGAACAACAAATAGCACTATTCATTACTGAATGAATCTTAAATTGAGTCAAATTGTTTCTTACAATTCTATAAATAAGAATAAATAGGAGTAGGTTGATTAACAGTGTAATGATAATTTCATTGGATGATTCTCTTTTTTTTTAGATTTGATCTAGGAAAAGAAAGAGAGTTGTAGAAAAGTTTACCTGTCTAGCCTCTTTTTGCATAAATGATCGATTTGTTTAATTTGTTCAGGTTTCAATAGTAAATCCATTTGCCGACGTAAATCGGAAATCTGAAACAAAAGATGTGGAGTAATATTATTTTGTTCTATCTAGAAGAGAAAGTTTTGGATGTACATCTGCGTTTAAGTGGAAAGTTCTCGAAATCAAGATCTTTATTAATAAGTAATGAATATTACAATATTTGCTTTCACGAGGTTATTTAGCTACAGATTGCTGTGTAACTTAAACTTTACGTATCTTTCTGCATAATGTATCGCAGGTCCTTTCGCAAGCGCCTAACTTTATTCAGTCATTTCAAATTCTAAGAACTGTGTTCACTACAACCCTGTAAACAAAGAAATTACATGATATTAAAGGGAAAGTTTTCGTAGACCATTGCCTTACTGAATAATTATTATCCACGCCTACTATATCAAGCACACACTTTAGCCTAGGCTAGAGTTTGTCAGCCTTGAGAAATCCCAAGCCGCTTCTGTGTACTATTATTCAGTTGAGGTAATTTAGTAATGTACTTTTATCTTTTATCTATTGGTTTTTATGATTTTTACATCTCTTTTAAAAATAAACTTCACGAACTGTTTTATATTCCTCTTTTTGCTTCTGTTTGATGGAGGTGCATTGTTACTTCAAGCGTCTGATTTGAGAGCAACAAGTGGGAATTGGAACCGAATTGTAAGTATCTTATTCGCTAAAATAAACTACCGAAAATGAAAATTGTATTTATTTTTTAATTATATAATTTAAATGTTCAAAATGTGCACCTTTGAGGCGCAAAGAAGCTTCATAACGATTTTGCAGATTATCTAACATATTTATAAAGAGTGGTTACTGCAGTTGCTGAAAATAGGTTATTGTCTTTCGTCGTAGTTCTCCAATATTTGCTGGCGGATCTTCTGACCGAAATACTGATTCCTTCAGCATGACCCAAATGTATGCATGTGAATGAGAAGGATACTCAAAGTTTGTTCCGCAAGAAATTATTCTGTTTTCAAAATGTTCATGAAGTGAAGTTAGGGAACGTCTGGCTGTATGGCTCGTTGCGCCGTCCTGTTGAAACCATTGCCTGTGCACTTGCAGATTTCGGGCACGGCAAAAGTTTCGTAAATCTCTCACAAAAGATTAACAGTAACTGGATGCTTGTCCTCGTCCTAACACAATAAGAACCAACGACCCCATGCCCAGACACAGAACACCAAATGGTAACTCGTTCACTGTGGAGTGGTTTCTCTACAATGACATTTGGGCGTTCAAATGCAAGAAATCGAGTGGTTTGTCGATTGATATAACCGTTGAGGTAAATGTGACTTTCGTCTGAAAACAATAAGTTTCTCAAGAAATTGGGATCTTCGAACACTAGACTCAACACTCGTCCATAGTAAACTAGATTTGAGCAGTCGACGACGTGTGGATGTTTCACTGATAATCAGTTTATGCACAGTTCATCAAAGGCTTCTTCTTGAAAACTGTATGATCTGGTCCAGAATGCGTCCTTGATTATTGTTGGTAAAAATTGTTTTTCGACGACCTGAAGAGCCCTTGCGCTGACAAAAACAAACTGCCAGTGTAACGAAATTTCCCAACAATTGCTAACATTACACTTTGTTAAACTCCTGACGATATTTTTCTGAGACTTGAGCCATTATCCCGTCAATTTCCGTATGAACGGAAATAATGCTCTACTATAAACACTTTTTCCTCAGTTGTGAGCAATCTTAGTATGACAAATAAGCCATATATGGCAAATGCATATTGCGAGAGAGCAATTCCACAGCACTCTAAATTTCGGTACTGTTTATTTTGGCGAATATTGTATTCACTTGACAAATTTAATTAATATTTGAAATAATTATAAAAAAAGAGTAACTAGTAAATAAAATTTTAGTTTTTACGTAAAAGTTCTGATTGCTTCTTTCTTTTTTTCTGTATTTTCTGTCTAGACATAGTAGTAATCACAGTGGTAGTAACGCTTAGTCCACACCTGTATATGTAGTTCTAAAAATATGTTTTTAATAAAAAATTCTATCGTAGGGATTTCAATTATTTGTATAGCCTATTTACGTAATTTAACAGCAAAATGCTCAGTAAACACTAATATTGTTTTTAGTCTCTACACAAAGGAGTGGGTAGTGATTATTTTGTTAGGATAGCTGAAGTGGTTCTGGATATTTTCATACTGTACAGAAAATGGATAATATTTATAAACAGTATACTTGGTACAAGTGTAATTGTTCTATGAACACTTGATTATGTAAAAAATTCCAAAAACATAATAAAACATTGTCATCACCTTCATTCCTTTATACAATTTGAAATCGGTAACTAAGTGACTAAATAAATAAATTAAGTTTTTTTACATCGTATAATTTGGTAAATACAGACGAACCTCGATAACTCGAACCTATTGCAAATGACTGTAGTATGTCAACTCATCAACTAATATCGCAAAATGCGTTATATTTTTGTGTTTAGTGTCTAATCTAACGACAGATTTTATATTAGGCACTGATTAAGTATTCTACCGTCATGATTAAATTAAAGTCACCATTAAAATCTAAATAAAACAATATAGCGTTGTCTGATCTTAATAAAAATGGAAAGGATAAAATCGAATGTGATGATAGTTAGAGCATGTTTCACTCTAATCATGACGGTAGAATGTGGCCAGATGCCATTAATTCAAATAATACACACCAATATATAAAGTATTTATAATAATTAGAGTTTTGATTACTTGACGTGTTCTTTTTTTTCCTTACAGTTCGAATTATCGAGGTTCGACTGTATATTTTGTGTTTTGCGTATGCGCAGACATCTTCTTCTTCTTCTCCGGCTATTGGAGGTCCTTTTCCCCCATAGTATTTTTTATATATGTTTCCCAACTTAACGTTGGTCGACCTATTCTTCTTCTCCCCGCAGGGTACCATTTTAGTATTCGCTTTGGCCATCTCTTTTCGGACATTCGTTGTACATGACCATACCACTGAAGGGCCCGATTTTCTAGAGTTTTTGTGATAGTGTGGATTATTTCCATTCTTCGCCAAATTTCTTCTGTTTTTAGTTTATCCATTCTTGTGACCTTGATACATCTTCTCATAAAGTCCAGTTCTGATTTTATCTCTGGTTGATTTAGTAATAGGCCACATTTCTGCTCCGCGTAGGACAATGTTTTGAATTAGGCTATGAAACAGATGTTTTTTTCTTGTATTTTGGCTAATATTTTCGTTCCATAGCAGGCCATGTAGTGGCTTTGTCGCCATTTTCTCCATATTGATTCTTGTTGAAATATCTTTTGCACATGTGCCCGCAGAACTTATAGTCGTACCTAGATATTTAAAATTCTCGCAGGTTTTAATGTTCTGGTCATCAATTCTTAAATTTAGTGTAGCTGTTCCCACCCACATGTATTCCGTTTTTAGGCCCCATTTTTCAAATTCTTCTTTGAGTTTTCTCAGCATCTACTCCATATCTTCCTCGTCTTGAGCGAATATATATAATATAATCGTCGGCACACAGAAGGTATTAAATGATACTATGGTCTATTTGTATTCCCGTACCAGAGTATTTCCGGTACCAAGTTTCCAGAGCTTGTTCAATGTAAATACTAAATAATAAAAGAGACAGACTACAGCCTTGTTTTAGTCCTTTTGTTATTGCTATATCTCTTGTGACTTTATTTCATATCTCTATTTTAGATTTATTATCTTCATAAGTTCTTTTAACTAGGTTAATCCATTTCTCCCGTATGTCCACTCTTCTCATAGCTTGCCATATTTTACCTCTAGGCACGTTCTCATATGCCTTCTCCAGATCTACGAACGTCAGATGAGTTTCCAGTCGTTTTTCTTTGTTTTTTTCTTTCTGTTTGCCGTATACAGTGTATGTTGCCCAAGCGAGATCTTTTCTGTCTAAAACCACTTTGATCTTCTTGATGTAAAAGATTCAGAATCTTATACCCTTTAAAATGATATATCACACATGGGGTAGTGCCATTTAAAATTTTCGGATAGGGGTGGTTGGAGGGAGGGTGAAAGTTTCCCAACTGATTAGAATAGGTTATTAAATGTCCCTTTCCAAAACTAAATCGACATGTTTTAGCGATTTTTGATAATTTTACTAATTAAAGAGTTATTCAAGGTGGGAAGTTTTAAAATGATCACCCTGTATATCAAAAACAACTTATCTTTTTTGATATTCAAAATCAAATCAGATAGCTTTGCATTCTAGAAATCAACATTCTCGGGTCCCTTTCTAAATGTTTCAGGCAATACATTTGTCAGATTATTTTGACTGTCTGTGCCATTCTGAGTTTTTCGTACAATAGCACAATGACGACGGCAGGTCGGTACTATTAATAGTTCAAAGAGAACATTATACTCATTTTCTCTAGGCTTTACAATTCTTAGAAAATGTAAACGGACAACTATTTAAAAGCTTGATATTTAAGAATTCGAAACTATACGGATTTAGATTTTAGAATTCTATTTCTAATAAATCTTCAAACTTTGGATGATAACATTTTAAAAGTATAATAATCTAACTGTTTGTTTCATTTTTATTAATACCTTAATCTTATTATTTCCAACAAAATGAGTTACGCGTTTGTTGCACTATGCTCTATACGATAAACCCAGTATGCTCGCTTTAAGATAGCGCAAGAGCCACGTAAACTCCACATAAGCGAATGTTGCGCTCACAGAATTAGATGAAAACGTTTATAGAAAATTTAAACATCAAATGATTATTGTTTTATAAAAGTACATGTCTTAGTGAGCCACATGCACAAAAACCCAAAAACGACAATTTTGTGATTACGCGGTTGTTACTCTAATCGTTGATACGCTCTAAGCCCTCGTTATGATAAGAATTTTAAAATCTCTATCTATAGTGTAGAAGTACAAACCATATTCAGGCAAACTGAAAGCTATTATAATTTTGAGAAAGTAAATTGTATGGTCCTCTATGGCAGTGGTTCTCAACTAGTGTTCCATAAACTTGTTGCAAGTGTTCCGCGAAATTATCAAAGATCATTATAAGATTTATCTTCTTTCCTTTAGATTAAATATTTAGTGAAAAATCCGTCAATCCCCTTCCAGGTAAAAAATCCCTAGATGATGTTGATCAAAGTATCAATGATGGAGCAAGTACAAGCGGAAGTAGTAACAATTATGTTGCTTCAAATACGACTCGTGCAGGAGATAAAATTATAAGTAGTAAAATAAGAAAGATTAATAGGCAGTATTCGGACGAATATTTAAGTTTCGAATTTACATGGGCCGGTGAGAAACAATGCCAAATTCCCCAATGTATTGCATGTGGAGAAAAACTGATGAATAGCTCAATGGTTCGTGCAAAATTGAAACGTCGTTTTACTATGAAGCATGCCAATCTTGCTTCAAAAACTAATATTATTTCAAGAGACTGATGAACATGCAAGTTAAACAAATAAAACGTTTTGAAAAACTGTCAAAATTTCTGATAAGGCTTATATTGCTTCCTATAAGGTAGCGGAATTAATCGCATTAAAATTAAAATCACATACCATAGCAAAGTCTCTTGTTTTACCAGCATGTTGTAAGATAGTAAAAATTATATTTGGCAACAATGCAAAACACGAAATAATGAAAAGTCCTATTTCAGACGATACTATAAAAAGAAGAATTAAGGATATGCCGGATAATATTGAGGAAAATAAACTTTCCAAACGATACTTTCTTCTGTAGATGCACGAGTCTATTGACAATAGCGGTAAAACTCATATACTAGGATTCGTTCGTATCGTTAATGAAAACGAAATAGTGAATCAATTTCTATGCTGCAGAGAACTTACCGGACGTACAACAGAACAAGACATTTTTGACTCTATTACGTCGTATTTAGAACCATTTAAAATATCATGGGACCTATGTGTAAAAATTTGTGCGGACGGTGCTCTATTAATGGTAGACTCTGTTAAAGGATTTATTACCTTGCAAAGACAAGAAATTCAGATATCATATCTACGTGCTGTTTTTTACACAGAGAATCCCTAGTTTCGAAAACATTGTTGGCGACACTAAAATCTGTATTCGACCAAATTGTAAATGTGGTAAATTACATTAAGTCAAGACCTTTGAAAACTCGCCTCTTTAGAAAACTTTGCTTATCTATGGAAGCTCAATACAAAACTTTGCTTTTGCACACTGAAGTAAGATGGTTATCTAGGGGTAAAGTGCTATGTAGAATCTTAGAACTTAAAAATGAATTGTTGGCCTTTTTCCAGAATAGAGGTACAGATTCTTTGTAAAATGCCTTAACAATGATACTTGGTGTGCCAAAATGGCATATTTAGCCGATTTTTTAATTATTTAAATAGCGTTATTACAAGTTTCAAAAGAAGAAATACAAATATTTTAACATTAACTGACAAATTGTCAGCATTTCCGAAAAAGATATCTTTGGAAAAATCGTATATTAGAAAAAAATACAGTAGATATATTTCCTTCAGTTCAAGATTAAAATGTGGAGGAAATTGTTTTCGTTATAAAAGAACATTCAACGTTCTTGGAAAAAAAGATTGAGAATTACTTTTCATCCTTAAATATTAAATGACGAAATAATTTTCCTTAAATGAAGAAGAAGAAATGGTTACCTTGTCAACGGATTGTACTTTGAAAATGAAATTTTCCCAAATAATTCTTGAGGAATTTTGGATTTTTGTCCAAAAAGAGTAACTAACACTCTCCAAAAAGACTCTTAAAATTTTGTTTCAAATTTCATCATATTCGTGTGAGCTCAGTTTCTCAACATTAACCAACGTAAAAAAACGGAAACGGCTTACTAATCTAGAAGAGAAAATGATCACGGTAGCTACATCTGATATTAGACCTGATATTGCTGAAATCTGTAAAGGACACCAACCTCAAATATCGCATTCAAATGAATTCAAAAAGGGTCATTTTAGAATAACACTCACCACGTATCTTGTTTTTGATTGTCGGAAACAGAAAGAAGTCATTTGGTGCTAGATAAGGTGAATGTGGATAATGCGATATCAATTTCACTTTTTCACTTGCTAAAAAGTCGACAGTTTGTGAAACTGTGTGGGCACTTGCATTGTCGTGGTGAAGAAAGATCCGTCGATGTAGATTGTTTTTACTGATTTCGCCGATGACTTCCGGCAAACAAATTCTTATGTTCCAATCAGCGTTCACAGTTCTTCGATCCTCTAAAGCTATGGTTGTCACATGTCCAGAAATACGGAGAAAACAAGCAATCATTTACTTTGCAACACCGCGTGCACAAACAACTTTTGCTGGTTTTGACTCATCTCGAAACATCCAAACAGTGGATTGTTGTTAAATTTCCGGCTCGTATTAGTAGATCCAACTTTCGTCACTAGTAACAATGTCGTACAGTAAATTTCAATGATCTCAGTTTTTTTTGAAAATTTTACGTCATAAACATGTAATGATAATAAATGGTTTGACTTTGTAAAGTATTTCTTTACTTTTTTATTATATCGCCTTTATTAATAAATTTTACATTGTAAACTTAAAACTAAAAAAAAAACTAAACTTAAATACATGCAATCTAATCCCCTGGCGAAATTTAGCCAAAGGCTGCTCTGTTTAACCAAGGGGTTAGATGCAAAGTAAAAAAAAATAAAGCTAAAAGAAATAAGTAATTCTGACTGCAAAGCAGTAGACAGGTAGGCAGATGATGAAGAGACAAAGAATTATTGCTAACTGAAGAGGAAGTGTCTTAAATTTCGTTTAAAAGTTTTTAAATTGAGACCTTGCATATCGAATGGCAAAGAATTATAAAACTTGACAGCATTGTATATAAAACTTCTCCGAAACAATGAAGACGTATGAAGAGGCATAGTGAGCATATAATTATACCGAGTATTTACAGAGTGCACCTGTATCCCAGGTATCAATTCAGAGCTAAGAGATGTAGTACTTTTTGTTGAAAGTAAAGTATATGTATACACTCCCAAATGATACTTCCAACGATTTTCCATGTTTAACCAGCCTAGGTCTGAAATTTTTTGCGTAACAGAGTTATAACGACGTAAATTGTAAATAAATCGACAACACCAATTTTGCGTTTTTTGAATGCGGTACTTGTCACATGCATCAAAACAAGGACTATAAATAAAGTTACAGTAATTGAAATGTGATAAGACCAATGATTCAGAGAGCATTTTCTTCTGAGCAAAATTCAAAATTTCTCTATTGGCATATAACAGTTTTAAGAAAGAGTAAGTTTTCTGAAGTAAGTTTAAATCGTAAGTTAACGTCTAAGATAAGTCCTAAGTTCCTAGCTGAATCTACAACTGGAATTTGCTGATTATTGAGGCGTAGATTATCGTTTTTAACCGTTAGAGTGTGGTTTCGATTTTCAAAAAATAGTAAACAAGATTTATTGCTATTTACTGTAAGATTATGTTCGAAAGAAAGCTGAGTGATCTTTTGTAGGCCACGATTGATGTCTTCATAGGCCTGGGCTCTTTCGGTAAAAGCAAAAGATTTGTACATTTGCGTATCGTCGGCGTACGCTTGAATTCTACAGTTATTAATATATCTGCCGTATAGATAATGCACAATAAAGGTCCCAAAACTGAACTTCGAGGTACGTCAGACGTAATAGAGTAAGAAACAGAATATCTATTGTTATGCTGTATCATTAAAGTTCTATCAGACAGATAAGATTTAATCAGATTGACAGCAGGTTCAACGAAATCATAATATTGTAATTTTGCGCATATGAGATCGTGACTGATGGTATCAAAAGCTTTTGAGAAATCGAGCAAAATCAAGACAGCGATTAATTTTTTATCAGATGAGTTGATAATATTATTCGTAACAGAAGCCAGAAAGTCTGCCGTACCAAATCCCCCCCTAAAGCCGAATTGACACGTAGGCTAAAGTTCATTACTGTTGAAAAAGTTATACATTTGTTTATGTAAAAGTTTCTCAAAAATTTTAGACAAACAAGGTAAAATACTAATTATTCGCAAATCGGAAAAATTCTTTGGATTTGTACCTTTAGGTAGAGGAAGTCCAACAGCACTTTTCCATGCAGATGGAAAATGACGTACTTCAATACAACAGTTAATAATATGGGTAATAAATTTATCAATGAATGGGCTACAGTATTTTAACATAATCAAGAAATATTATTAGTACCGTAGTTTGGGGTGAATTTGATTTCCGGGGGCGAAATTGATCATTAGTTCCCCGCCAAGTATTTTCAAATACAATACCATAATTACCCTTTTGTTTGCGCTTGCGTTTATTACATTCAATGGGTGAAGGTTCAGTTGTGAGACGTGCATTATTGTATCGATCATTTTGTCAATTATTTCTGTAAAACAAGAATTAGAAATTTAT